>JARJDR010006269.1:0-15183 GCA_030264135.1 Myllaena sp. GC000078 | reverse complement strand
GAGCAATCAATATAGATCTTCAACCAGACGACGGCGTCGAATAGGTATGCAATGTAGACGCTCGCGTAGAAGTGTTGGTAGAGGAACGTGCAGAGCATGCATTCATAGTGAAAGGCGATCACCATAAAGACGATGAAGGCGAGTTGCAAGCGTTCGTTGTGCTTGAGCACCGGAAACATGCGCTTCAACAGCGCAATGGCGCGGCCACAGCCGCCGCCGCCGCGCTCCGCATTCGGCGCGCTAACAGTAACATTTCTAGCTCGCGTAAACTTCTTCATCTGCTGGCAGGGGATATAGTCATAGTTCGACGAACGCAGCAGTTGGTTGTAGTAGTGATACTGGCGCGGATACATGCCGAGTATCTCATGGAACTCTTCCGACGGCAGGCAGAGAAATTCGCAGTGCGTCTTCGCCACATACGTCAACGTGCTGCGATGCAATCGAGCATTGTCCAAGCATCCAAACAGACTGCCAATGCGCAAATCACGCAGGTAGCTATAGTCCGGGCCGAGCACCTCGACGGTGCCCTTGTAGAGTATGTAGATGTTTCCCCGGATGTCGTTGACGCGCAGCACAACGCCACTGAGGAGTACCAGGGTGCGACGCATCACCGGCGACGCGAGCAAATCCTTGAGAATCACTCGCGGAAAGTCGACGAAGAGCAGCGTCAGCTGCAGCACGGGCGCATAGTGTGAGTAGACCACCTCCTCCGTGGAGTTCATGCTGAACTGCTGCAGTGCCTCGTTGATGTTTAGCTTGCCCTCGCGCAGCGACCAGAGGTATTCGAAATGCTTGATGAGCTCGTTGCGTAGCGCCTTGTCGATTTTGCGTATGTTCATGAAGAACACCAAGCGCTGCATCTTGATCTGGAAGGTCATCAGGTACGTGCGCCGAAAGAGGTTCATCGCGATCAGCACGCAGGTGAGCGAGGTGATAATGAGCAGGCCGACGGCGTTCATGAGCACATCCTTCCACAGGTCTGCGTCCCCGCGGAAGCCCTCGAAGATGCCAATGTTGCACAACTGACGCAGAGCCGTGTGCAGATGCGCCATGTATTCGCGCCAGAATTGCTTGGAATTGCCAAAGTTAAAGTAGGGTGTGCCATCCACCACCGGCACGTTCCCGTCGCTCAGCAGCAGCTCGACGATGAAGAAGTTGAAGAGCAGTATCGATACCGCCAGGTACGGCACAATGATCTGTATCTTGTGCGTTTTCATGTAACGATAGTTGAGGAACTTGTAGACGCCAAGGAATCGATACAACCGCAGGTAACGGTTCAGGCGCAGCAGGCTCAGCATTCGCGCGGTGATGTTCTGCCTCAGCGGCAGCACGATCAGTTCGAGGGGAATCGAGCCCAGCAGATCGATGCAGAACGAGGTGCGCCAGTAATGCAGCGAGCACCGCCACGGATGCTGCACCTCGACGTTGAGCTCGTTGAAATGTATCACATGGTGGCGCAGATAGATGTCCAGCAGGAAGAAGGCGTCCATTGAGCGAAAGAACCAAAACCACACATCGTGCGTATCGCAGGTGATTGTGATGGGTATGGTGCCCACCAGCGAATACACGTACGCGACCGTCACCTGCGCGATCTCCCAGGACAACCAAAAGCGGCCAAACGGTGTGATGGACTGCCGCATGAAGAGGATGTTGAGAAAGCGAAAGTAGCCGAACACCTCCTTGTACTTGAACACCTTATTGTCGAAATATCGACACGAGTCGCCGTCCTCAAACGCGGCAAACACCTGCGGCGGGCTATCCTGCAGCTGCGTGAGCTGCGTGTTTGCAATCACCCCGGCGAACGCGCTTGCGATTAACTCCATCTCCTTCGGATGCTGCACGAGGATGTGACGAAACTCGCCGACCGCCACAGCAAGCAGCTGGCAATCGGTGACGGCGACGATGTTGTTGAGCGCATCCAAGCCGACAATCGCCTCCAGCAGCAGCAGGGCGTCGCCACGTTCGCTGTGCTTGTAGGGCGATTCGCCCATCCTGTTCACATACTCGCACCGGCCGCCCATAATAAAGTAGACGTTCTTCACAATCGAGCCGGCCGTGATGATCGTCTCGCCATGCGGTATGAGCACAACCTGTCCGATTTCGCACAGCCCCAGCACAACGCTCGTATTCATCAGGGCGCACAGCCGCAGCCGGGCGACGAACTCGTAGTACGCGCGCTCGCGATGCATGCGAAACAACGACGTGCCCAGCATCTTCTTCGCCACGGCACGCTCGCCGCCGCGCATCTGCAGATTGCGCTTGCCCGAGTTGAAATTCAAGCGCATGTACTTGGTGATCCGCTTGCGCGGCGCATCGGCAAACTGGTACAGCTCAAACACGCGCTGCGTGTCCTCGATGAGGTTCTCGTACTCGACGGTCGGCACGTAGATGAGCGAAAAGCACGCCGCCGTCAGGCAGAGGATGTACGTGAGGAAGACGAACGCCACCGTCTGCATGACGATCATCGGCAGCAGGTGTACGTCGCGATTCAGCCGCATGCCCACCACCGACATGGACGTGTAGAACTGGTAGACGACGGCGAGCTTCAGCCAGAAGGTGGCCGCCTGCAAGTTGCACAGCTGAAAGTATCCAAAGCGATGGAACACCAAGTATCCGAAGACGAGCAGCATGATCATGCCGTAAGCGGCTTTGGCGAACTGGAAGAGTATCAAGCGCGCCGGACTGAAGATCAACTTGTTATTGACCTTGTCGAGCACTTTGAAGGTCTTCAGCAAGCGATTGATGCCCAGCATGCGGTAGACGTCCTGATGGCATGGTCCCTGCATGAGGTGGATGATCACCTCCAACGGCACGCAGGCGGCAAAGTCCAGCCAGAAGGCAGCGCTTTGAATCTTGCGATAGAGAATCGTCTGCGAATCCACAATCAACTTGCCATCCAGCTTGATGGCAATATAGTTGAAGGACATGAAATCAAGTATGTAGCAAATGTTGACGACCATCACAAAGTAATCGTAGAAATTTGTAAACAGCGGCGTATCCTGCGCGGCGCCAAGCGGATAGAGGATGTTATCGACGAGCGAAAGAAAGCACACCACATCGCTCCAAATCACAATCAGCGTCGACGCCGGCTTGAGCTTAAAGTTCCAGCCGGACACCGAAAAGTTCGTGGACATCTTTGAGACCATTTCGTCGGCCATCACGTATTGCATCAGGTATTGTGTGTTGAAGATGGTGTTTTCAAAGGCAACCGTTTCCGGCATAAACATGCTCTTTTCCAGGGGCACACCAGGCGCTCCAAGGTACTCCCGAATCATGGCTTTGATGTATCGCATCGACACCTGCGACTTGCACCACGGCGATTCACCATTCGCATACATATCCCGTGCGATGAAATCGTAATTCCGCGCGATTGCTATCCGACGCAGGCACGTCTTCCGCAGTCGGGCGTAAACCTTTGGATAGTAGCGACGCACTCGAATGAAGTTCGCACGCGTTAGCTGTATATACTCGACGTAGGTCGAACAGAAGACCGTTGTGGTCGCCGGCAGATTGAGGAACAACGTCAGCTCCCCGAAGCACGTGCCGCTGGTGAAGGAAACCAGCGGCGTGCGGCCGGTGCTCTCGCTCATCAGGCTCACAATGCCCTTGATGATGTAGATCATCTCGCAGCGCAGCTCGCCCTGTTCGTAAATAATATCGTTTTTGGCGCCAAACGTAAACACTGTTAACTTTGCCAACTGCCGTAGGAAAGCAGTGCATTCATTGCGAAACAGCTGCGAGTGCTTCAACATATTCCAAGTGATATCGAGGGTGATCTCCGAGTAGATCACTGATGGTACGGTCGCCACACGGTAGTTACCGACGTAGGAGTTCTGCATGTTTTCGATGTCATAGTATCGCCAATAGCTAGTCATGTACATGTTGACGAACGCCAGAAACCGTTTGCGGTCAGCGGTATCATCATCCGGCTCCGGTCGCAGCAGCCACATCCTTTTGGCGCTGGTGATGTTCTTGAAGACTTGATGCCCCGTCAGGCAGAACATGTACTTGTTGTGCTGCCGCTCGAGGATGATGCACACAATCTTCGGAATGAGCACGTACAGCGTAAAAAAGTGAATGATCTGTAGAAAACTATCCATTGGCTGGATAATTGCGTACGGGTCATCCACAAAGATCATCGCCGAATAGCTCAGTTGGCCGTTGATTATCGCGTAGGTGAGTAGAAAATCAAACGCTGTGAAATTATCGCATTGGATGATCTTAAAGTCTTCAGCGCCCGGATGATGGCACATCAAATGCAAGCGAATGCACACCGCCAATATACACACGCCGCCCAGGATGACGGCGTACACGCTCATCACGTACATCAGCGACAGTTTGAATGCGTTGCGCGCTTTGCTCATGTAGCGGAAGAGGCGCAGTACGTACCGCAAGCGTAGTGCGTAGAACACGCGAATGTTACGCCCCTTCAGCACAATGTACACCATTTCGTAGGGGATGAGCGAGATACAGTCGAGGATGACGATGACCGCGTGCCGGGCGTGCGGTATGTGCGCCTTGCGTTGGCAAATCGACAGCAGTACTTCGATCAGGTAAATAAAGTCAAAGCAGAAGAGCACATCTAAAAAGTAGGCGGCTTGTTGATGGGATGTTGGTGAAAAGAAAGGAGGAGAGTAATTTACGTCGCAAAGTGCCGTTTCGCATTGGCAGCATTCTTATGGGGGAACTCGCACCGAGCGCTATTGTGAAGTCGATGATCGCACAGGAGAAGGTGAACAGGTTGATGAAGAGTATCATCAGCTTGTAGACGGGATCGCTGGGGATGCGCAGCATGCCGCGAATGCCGGGCGGAAGCGTGTAGGCGCGGATGAGCAGCGTATGATCTTCATCCGTTGCGGCCGTGTTCAAGTCTTCGGTGCAAACGGTGCGTAGTTTTAACGGCATTTTGATTAGGTGTCAATCACGAAATGAATATTAACGCCAAACATTTTTTGTTTTTTTCCACGCGTTATCACTGGGTAACTTATTCATGCTTTTTTAATTAAGTAAATTTTTTTTGGCATGCGAATATCCGGTATAATTAGGCATTATCTATTGCAATCGGCATATTTCAAAGAAAAATGCGCGACTAGTGATTAAAAAACGCGCGCCGCCGGGTTTGTACGACAAGGTTTGATAAAATCATAAATTTTTATCAACAATGTACCAGCTTTACGAGTCGGCAATTTCTCTCCATCGCGAACAATAATGCTGTTATTAAGCGGTCGCGACCGTTGTTGTTGTGTACAAACTGCGGCCGAAATGCAAATATTAAGTAGCATAATTGTTATTGAATCAATTCATTAGCGACAACTTTCATCTGCCCAGTCCAATGCCCTAATGCGAACGAATACTGCAAATTCGGTTCTACTGTTACCGGTGCGGTAGGATTTGCCAAATTGGACATCGAAATTTCAAATATTTATTCAGCATTTCATGCAAATGACGATACGTTATCTATTTCGTGCATATATAAAATCGCAATGTGGATTCGCAGCGCGCACAGTCGCAATCAACGCGCGGCACGCTTTCAACATGGTGTTGGTGATCACCGCAGGGCAAGCGCTCTTCCTCACATTCCTCACCAATTTCTTCTACGAATGCCCACTGTACGATGCGAACGCCTACCGCACGCCGGCGGGCTGCGCCGGCCTCAAATGCGGCGATCAATTCGATTTCATCGTTGTGGGCGGCGGTTCGGCCGGCGTGGCGGTTGCGAGTCGTCTCAGCGAAGCGCAGAACGGCACCTGGCGCGTGCTCCTCATTGAAGCGGGCGATGCACCATCAAATCTATCCGAAGTAAGTGCCGCCAAATGCTTAATTGCTAGATGATTGTGATTGTTTATCTATCCAGGTACCAGCGCCATTCCTCCTTCTGCAAGAAACGCATGAAGATTGGAAGTTTCGTACCGAACCGAATGACAAACATTGCCGAGGATTGCTCAATGGACGTTGCAAATGGCCGCAGGGCAAGATGCTGGGCGGCGGCAGCAGTATGAATGCGATGCTCGCCGTGCGCGGTGTGCCGCGCGACTACGATAACTGGGTGGCGGCCGGCAATGACGGTTGGGGTTGGGATGAGATGCAGCCGTACTTTGATCGCGTGCTGGAGCGCGTGCACACCACCGCCTACGAGAGCATAATGCCAACGCGCGGCATGATTCTGGGTGCCGCGGCGGATTTGAATCAGCCGATTAATGATCGCACGCAGTACCTGGGCTATGAGGACGTCAACGTAACCATTTGGCAGAGTCAGCGCTCCAACGCAGCGAAAGGCTACATCGTGCCGTTTACCCAACGCGAGAATCTTTGCGTTGTCATGCAGCATACAGTAACAAAAATTATTTTCAAGAGCGTAAACCGTCGCCAGCGTGCGGTTGGTGTGGAGGTGATCTCCGCCGATGGGCAGCACAAGAAGTTCTATGCGCAACGCGAGGTGATTGTCTCGGCGGGCGCCATCAATTCCGCCAAACTACTGATGCTCTCCGGTGTTGGACCCGCGGACCACCTCACCGCTATGAATATTGATGTCGTACAGGATTTACCAGTCGGGAAGAATCTCCAGGATCATGTGATGTTCCCCGGGTTCTTCATAGAACTCCCCGATCTAGCCGACGCTCTTGTGGTGAACGTCACCGATTTTGCGTACGGTTACTGCGCGCAACCCGGCGCACCGTTGGGTGAGATTGACGTCGGCGAGGTGGTCGGTTGGATCAACACGCTCAACGATGCTTCCGGCTTCCCCGATATACAATACATGCACATGACCATGGTGCGCAACGACTCGCTGCTGCTACCGGCCATCCTGCAGAAGATGGGCTTCAATCGTCAAACGGCGGATAGCTTGACGGCGATCAATGAAGACAATCCGATGCTGATCGCGTTGCCCATTCTCCTCAATCCCAAGTCGCGCGGTTGCGTCCAGCTGCGCAGCAACGATCCGTTTGTGAAACCCATCATTCACGCGGGTTATTTCACTGATGACGGCGATGCGGATCTCGCTACTATGCTGCGCGGTGTGCGCTTCCTTGAACGCCTCGTCGCCACCGGAAAGTTCCTCAACGGTTTCGTCTCCACTTACGATATACCTGATTGCGAGGCGTATGAGAACGATACGAATGGCGATGATTATTGGAAGTGTAGCATACAGAATTTTGCTACGACCTTGTATCATCCATCAGGCACGTGCAAAATGGGAGCCGACGGCGATGATACGGCCGTGGTTTCGTCGCGATTACAGGTGCGCGGTTTGGATGGTCTGCGCGTGATTGACGCCAGCGTCATGCCCGCAATCGTATCGGCTAATACGAATATTCCAACCATGACTATTGCCGAACGCGGTGTGAGTTTTATTATCGAGGATCACAGTTAGATTCCGAAAGATTGCGTATAAATAAACTGTTGCTCTGTTGGAAAGTTGGAAATTTGAATTTTGCGCGTAAATCAGTCTTGGGTGGGGCGTTGCGTCAGTGTTGCCAACTGTGCCTTCGAAAAATATCCCCAATATCCCTATTGTGCGTGGTTGATTGAAGCGCATCGCAATCGCTGCCATTTTGCACATTTCGTTCTTCGTTCGATTGCGATTGCACGGGCGCCGGAGTTTGTGCCGTGTTTTGAGCTGTTTGTGAATCCAATGTACGCGTTGTAGGACGTCGCGACGAGGAAACAATCCCTCCGGTCCCGCGTCCAGCAGTCACCGAGAGAGCAGTGTGCGGAGTGTGTTGTTCAGTTTGTCCATACAACTGTATTTAATTTGAAGTACGTTCGCGACCATCCTATTACGCACGATATGAGTGGAGTGTTTGCTGTTTGGCAGGTGCATCACCAGCGAAGCGTCTCCGAACAGTGCGTATGATCGCCACTGGAAGAGACCGAATCACCGTCCGCATCCACCAGAATATGAAAAGGAGCACCGATAGGGATACGCCACCACGCAGCAAACGTTCCCGATCGAGTATGGGCCGCTACGATGACAGTTCCGACGAGCGCATCACGCCGGAGCGCATTCGACGCGGACGTGGTGGATCGCGTGGCGGTGCCGGTGCCGGCGGCGGCGGTGGTGGTGGTGGGCGTTCGCCAAGTCCACGCGCACCACGCTATGTGTCGCCCCATCGCGACGACGCCTACATGCGCCCACCGGATAGACCGTACCCCTACAAGGTGTTGTGTGTCAGTTCACTGCATCCCAAGGCGAGCGATGAGGTGATCAAAGATACGCTCTATAGAGAGTACAAAAAGTTCGGCGATCTAAGCATTCGCCTTTCGCACGACATGGACGAGCGCGTCGCCTACGTGTGCTTCCGCAATCCGGAGGACGCGCGCGACGCCAAACATGGTAAGCCGCGCATCATTCTCTACGATAAGGTGGCACTCGTGGAGGCCGTGTACGAGGTGGCACGCTCGTCCAACGAGATGTACGGACGCGGGCGGCCGAGGTCCATTTCGCCGGAGTATGATCGGCCGTATTATGGCCGCAGTCCCGAACGTATGCGGCCGATGGATCGCTATGATCGGTACGGTCATGCACCGCCCGGCGTGCCAATGCATCGCGAGTATCGGCGAGACGCTTTACCGGCGCCGCATCACGAGTACATGGCGCGACCACCGATGCACCATGGCGGCCCACCGCACATGCCGCCGTCGCATCACGGCGGTCACTACGGCGGCCCACCGCGCAACATGGTGCCACGGGCGCCGTACGAGAAACAGGAGAATAAGAAGGACAAGTTTCCCAACTATTTGCATCATGTCCAACCGGAGGACGACCCACTCTCCACGCGCACGTTGTTTGCGGGCAATTTGGAGATCAACATCACCGAGGAGGAGCTGCGTCGAATTTTCGGGCGGTATGGCATCGTTGAGGACATCGACATCAAACGGCCGCTGCCCGGCACCGGCAACGCGTTTGCCTTCGTGCGCTTCCAAACGCTGGACATGGCGCACCGCGCGAAAGTCGAGCTGTCCGGACAGTACATCGGTAAGTTTCAGTGCAAGATCGGGTACGGCAAGGCGACGCCCACGACGCGCATCTGGGTGGGCGGCCTTGGCCCGTGGACGTCGGTGACGCAGCTGGAGCGCGAATTCGATCGTTTCGGCGCCATCAAGAAGATCGACTACATCAAGGGCGACATCCAGGCGTACATACTGTACGATAGCATCGATGCCGCACAGGCAGCCGTCAAGGAGATGCGCGGCTTCTCCCTCGGCGGCGCCGACCATCGGCTGCGCACCGACTTCTCCGATGTGACGCCCGCAGCGCCGTACCGCCCGAAGGCGTATGCGGGCGAGGACGGTGCCAGCGGCGCCGCTGGTGGCGGCAGCGACTATCCACGACGTGCGCCCGGCGACTTTGAGGGCGGTGCCAGCGGTGGCGGCGGCGGCGGCGGCGCGCCGTATGCCGACGGCGAGAGCTCCAGCTTCGGCAGCTCGCGCTACGCTGGCAGCGGACGAAAGCCGTACGGCGAGCGGCGTGCGAATAGTCGCGGCTGGTATGGCGAGGAGGACGAGTGGGCGCGCGCGCGACCCTCAGACGCCGGCGGCGATTTCGACCGGCGGCGGTCGGCGTCGCGTGGCGATCGGTCGCGCTCGCGCTCACCGCGTCGCTCGATGGACAGCGACTCCGACGGGGGCTCGCGGCGCGCCGGCCTGCTCGCAACGAGCCGCACGCTGCCAGAGGTGGCGCGGAAGTGCTCGACCACGTGGCAGGGAGCACTCATCCTTAAGAACTCACTATTCCCCGCCAAATTCCATCTAATAGACGGCGACACGGATATTGTGGACGGTCTGATGAAGGACGAAGATGGGAAGCATCAGCTGCGCATCACGCAACGATTGCGGCTGGATCAGCCGAAGTTGGAGGACGTACAGAAGCGCATCTCGAGCGCCAGTTCGCATGCAATCTTCTTGGGACTGGCCGGCTCGACGGCGTCGGTGAGCAACGACGATGCGAACGTGCAGACGCGCCCGCTGCGCAATCTCGTCTCGTATCTGAAGCAGAAGGAAGCGGCGGGCGTGATATCGCTGCTCAACAAGGAGACCGAAGCGACCGGTGTGCTGTACTCGTTCCCGCCGTGCCAGTTCTCCACCGAGCTGCTGAAGCGCACCTGCCACAATCTGCCTGACGATGCGCTCAAGGAGGATCACCTCGTCATCGTCGTGGTACGTGGTGGCACAGCCTAAACTAAACACCTACCCTACAGTTTAACGCTCTGAAATTCGACAACAAAACCTGACAACACATCTACAGCGACCAGCGCCTTTCGAGATTTCTGTCAATAGGTATAAGCTCTTAGCAATAAGCTAATTATTAAGAATTTTAACATTTTTTCAGGAGATTAGTGAACACGCCGAATGACTCGTATGGGCTTTTGATGATAAGAAGGATGATGTTGATCGTTAGGCGTGTGCTGTACGTAGAACGAAGAAGGAGGAGGCGAGGCGAAGAAGAAGAACCGAGATTGATAATATCGCGGGAATCAATGAAGCTCATATTCTATTTGTTCGCGGCGTTGTTCGAGTGCGTAATTCGTTGTTTGAAATGTGCAGTGCGCCCCCCAATTCAAAATTTTGCATCACTGGTTCAGTTCAGTTAAAATCTATAGTTGTTCAGTTCAAGTTCTAATTGATGTTTGAAAATAATGACCAATCGAGTGACAAAGAAGAAGAAGAGCATTCTCGTATCCATAATGTGTTGGTTTGTTGTTGTTGCTGTGCGCCAGTACTAATTCAATTGTGTTAATTACGAACATAGGTTGCGGAATGCTGACAAAAACGCAACAAACGGAAAACGAGAATGCAAAACATTGTGATGCACAAAGAGCATTGCGAGTGTGTAGTTCAAGTGGGTGGATGGATGCATGAATCGGAACGAGTGTACCGTACGTTCGCAATGGTTCGGCCCAAGAGTGTTGTGATCTAAACGAAAATGCCGTTCAAATTCTTTTCGACTAGTAGTTTTGCGTTCCACGCACGTATAAAACGGTTCGTTGTGATTTATACGCAGTGAGAGTGCTACCTAAGTTCAGTGAGTTTGATTTTGACAAATGTGCTGACCATTCTCTCTCTTTTAGCAAATCACTCAGTCACATCGACTAATAATTATTATTATTGTTTCGTATCTCGTTTTGCAGCCTCTTTGCAGTTGATACGGTATTTTTCTTCACTTCCCGACACTTTTGGAACGAAACAAATGCACGATTTGTTCCGTCTCGAGATCGTAATTAATTGCCAACAAATTTAACTTTTCGTCTTCTATTTTTTTTTGTTTTCTTCATATATTTTTATTATTATATGAGGATTTATGATTTAACGCCGGGTTGAGTAGTACAGCATCCTTGACGTGGTCTTGCTTTCAATATACATAACTTGTTTATTCAAAGAATTATAATAAGAATAATAACGAGGCGTAAACATGAAGTAAACGTGCTATTCCTCCTCTCAGTGTATAAATACCATAGATTAAACAATACATGCTTTGGTGGCGAAAACATTTCAGATTTAGTATTGGATAAGTAGGTAGATAAGGTAATGGTTATGTTTACGATCACAATTTGCAATGAATAATGTTTTGTGGTTGTTTCTACACGGATTGAACGAGAACCATCACCTCCGGTTTCAAGTAGCCGCACTTGTTCATCGCCTCGTCCTTCCATTGGAACGAAAGGATAGTTGCAGGTACCAAGCGCAGATCGAAGAGGCTCGTTTCGCGATCGCCCTCCTCAAGGCGGTGGCCTGTTGGCGACGTGAGGACAAACTCCGGCGATTCGCTCTCGACGTGTTCCTGCACAAAGTCGACCACTTCTCCAAATTTCTCGTAGACTGAGAATGTGCCCTGCGGGTAAGTTCAAGTTGTAAACACAGAGACAAGAGGCATACCTATGCATTGCATTGCAATTATTTACTTGTAAAAACAGCCCATCGGGGAACCGTACTCTTATGATGGCGAACTTATACTTTCGTATCTCGCGCAATTCGTCCTTCTCGCGCATAGCCTTCGTGCGCAGCTCGAGCGACTTCTCAGCGGCCTCGGACTTGCGTTGGTGCTCCCGCCTTAACTCGTCAGCGGTGAGGGCATAGAATTCTGCGGGCAACTCATACCTTTGCGACACTTGTGCCGGCGACAGCACCTGCACATTACGATCCAATTCCAATTCGATCCGATCATCGGACCTGAGTGCATCTCTCAAGAATTCCAACGTGTCGATGCCCGGAATATTCTCCGCATTGAAGACGAAGACCTCTTCCTCGGGGCCGCCTTCGTTAAACGGCAGCATTTGCTTTCGGAAGCCGGCACCTTCGAGGAGCTCCACCGCCCCGAAAAGCGGTAGCACTTTATCTCGAAATGCCGCGTTCGAGCAGCGTATCTTTTGGAATTTCTTCTCCTCCGGGTTGCCCATGATGTTGTCCAAGTACTTGCAGAGGATATCAATGCAGTCATTCACTTTCGCGCGGTTGTAGTTGCAAGATTGTATCATCAGACAAGCGGTGATGCCCTTCTCCTCCTCCAGTTGCTCCAAGAGGAATTCTTTAATGCGCCCTTTCCACTCCTCGCGCGAAAGCACCTCTTCGCTGATGAGCGGGCACTTGAAGTACACGCCCCGTGCGGCTAGTGCCGGAGACATTTCCATTTCACTTGCAGAAGCGTATCGTGAACCAGCTGCGTCCTCCGGGCAGGGAGCGCTGTCACAACGTTTCTCCGCTTCCAGTTCGCGGCGAACCTGCGCCTGAATTGCCGCCAACGAAGTGTTGAACGCTGTGTCTTTGCGTTGGCTATTAATACGGGCCATTGCAGCGATCGCCGCGTTCTGCGTGGCATCGGTTGACACACGCGGTGGCGGCTTGTAGCCCGGCTGTTTCTTGCTTGGGCCGACGATCGTCGTCGTCGCCGCCTCATCACTCAGCTTGTGTCCCGCACCGGCGAGCTTAAACTTAGCCTCCATCTTCTTCTTTGCAAAGTACTTTTTGATTTTCTCTGCCATTTTGCTCTGATGATTTGCTCGAGTGATTATATTCGAGGAGTATGCTCCTTGGGCAGCTTTAGTCTGGAGACGCTTGCCTTCAACTCTTCAATTGCCTTTGATGTAGCTACAGAAAGACGCGGTGCAAATGTACGTTGTATGGAAAAGGAGGCCGACTTGGGCCGACTGCTATGTACCTGGTTTCATAAAGCGCTCGCATATGCTGCGGCCGAAAACAGCCCAAGCCACACCAATGAGCACGACGTTGACGACGAAGAGCAGCACAAATGCGTATAGCAGGTGCGATTGAAAGTCGTCGAAATGCGGATGGAGGAGCGCGTACGCGGGCGGCTGCAGCTCAACGAGCGCGCCGGCCGACTCGCTGACGACGAGCGCGACGTCGCTGATGTACTCGAGCAACGTCTGTATGAGGGTCGAGTTTAGCAGTTGATCGATTGACAATTGCGCACTCATTACTATTTTATTACAACTCTGTTCCACTCACCACGCTCTCACGCGTTAAGACGTTTGGTTAATGGCGATAGAGAGGACAATGGCATGCGATTCAATCCAATTCAATCTAATTCAAGTCACGAACGCGGCGCACGGGACGCACGCGACGAGTAAAATCAAGTAAAATCGGTAAAATGTGAAATGAAAGCAAAGCGCAGTTTACGACACGTTTAGACGATCAGCTCGATCAGCTGCCATTTGCTGCCATCGCTGCCATCGCTGCCATCAGCTGATGACGCCCACAGCCGGTGCAAACTGGAGGAAAGCCAATGCTAACAAATTGCACCTACTCGACCTACACGTCCGCGGAGAGGAGTTGTCGTCGCTTAGGTAAAGCAGTCATTCCCAACTCTCTTTTTTTTTGGTGCGGCATACCTTTAACGCTTTTAAATTTGGCGATACCCAAAGAAAAAGATTTACCCAGAGATATATTGACTACTACTTCATTAAATAACTTGAAATTTTATTGCATATTCTCAAGATTTTGCAGAACACAAAAGTGCCACGTTGAGAATCACTGGAATGCCGGCAGTTGCGGCCTATCGCGGCCATATCGTCGCTCGTAAGGCGCGTTCATGTTGGACAAAGAGGAAGACATGTGTGAGTGAGAGAAGCATGCACTAGCGCCACAAGCGGACGTGGCGGCGAACTATTTTGCTGGCTCAAAGTCACATATAGACTTCCCGCCTGAGGGGGTAATTTTAACATAAGCGACCGCAGCGCAGACGGCGCAGACTCCGACCACTCCGACGCAGCACCACGCAGCATCGCCAACGAGTGCCGCATACACCGGGTCTGTGGGGTACACCATTCCCGCAGAGCCTACATCGGTTTCACTGACGCACGGTGGCGGTCTGAGGTGCGGCGCGCTTGCCGACAGGATGGATAGAACGCGCGCCGAAAAGTCCTCCACGACCACAACATCGTCGTTGTCGTCATCCTGATCATCCTGATCATCCACGGCGGCGTCGTTTTGGAAGAAGAACAGAACAACAGACTGCCGGGGAGGTAAGCAGCGTGTGTGTGTTGGATGGAGGGTCAGTGTGCTCCTGTTTTTATACAGTCCGCTTTAACTGGATATTTTAGCGCATCACGAAGAAAGTCTCTCAGTCTGCAGCGCTGAATGTGATCATTCATTGCAACCACGGCGGCCAATGCGAACTCTGCAAGCTCAGCTGGTCGGGCGTGCCACCGACTGGAAGCTGCTCCAAGGCTACCTGCCGATGAACAGCGAACGCCAAGCCTGCTGGACCAAAGTGCGCCAGCATTACGAGGCGGAGCCCGACTAGTACCAGGACAACTACCATCAGATCCACATCGACGTGCCGCTCTTCAGCTGCCCACAGTGCAGCGCATGTTCGAGCGCGTGCTCTTCGTGTGGGCCATCCGACATCCAACGTCCGGCTACATGCAGGGCATCATCGATTTCTTCACGCCGTTCTTCATCGTATTCCTACGCCGAAGAGGAGAACACTACCTCCTGTACCATCTTCCCCCATCAAGCAAACTTCTGTACAGTTGTGGTAAGTCTGTACAAACAAGTACGACCTGACTTAATATTTATACACTTGATCTCTTTCAGGATGCATCATATGCCTGCCGTCTTCACTGAAGAGGACAGCACCACCTCCTGCAGCATCATCACCAATCAAGAAGAAGCAGAGCCGTCCAGAAGGAGGAGGAGGAAGTCAACACCGATTATTTAGTCAGGTAA
>JARJDR010006266.1:0-11210 GCA_030264135.1 Myllaena sp. GC000078 | reverse complement strand
TTAGCTCCTCAGTTTTTTTCCATACATTATATTCATTGCTATCAAGCTATATGTGCGGCACTTGTTTGTATTGATGATAGTGTGTAAATGTTTATTATTAGTTTAAATATTATTATTTATATAAATTCCTACTAACTATATGCAAAGATCAATAGAATTAATAGAATGGAGCAGTCAACTTTTTAATGCATTTTTTGACACTGGGATGAATTTAAATATAATAAAGTTGCGTTGTAATTTAAAGCTAAAATATATTTTCTAGTAATTGTGTGAATTTTATAAGTTGGGATGTTCGCACGCTTCATCGCGTAACATAAATTAATGCTCAAGCCGTTAAACTGCGCAAATATCATCGATAACGTACATAACGATTATTGCTAGCCGTTAACAAAATGTACTTACACTTCCATCGAAATTATCATACTTCATGTATAACGGCTAGAATATCACAAATATAACGTAAATGTTATATTTGTTCGTATTATTTGCGGTGAGCAAACAATAAACATTTATCCGATATTTTATATCAGGAATGGTTTCATTTTGCTAACCAATCATCAAAATGAAGAGATAACAAGTGCGACACTTATTTCATTTTACGTCTATGCGATTGAGACGTTTCGCAAACCTGAACTGTAAACTGCGTTACCGCTTGATGAGGCTTACTAGGTGATGAACGCTGCCTGGGAAATATCGATTGAACGATCTGTTTGAATAGGACACGGTGTGCGGGTTTCAGCTTATTAAGGATGCACAACCACATGTTTGCGACTTAGTAAGTACCTGTTACTTAGATAGATATCCATCCTAAAAATAATTAAATTTGAATCTTTTTTTTAAACGAAAAAGTGCATGTATCAACAGTATAACAATAGAGACGCAAGTTACACAATAAGGGTATTTTAGATTGAAACGCAACATATTTTACATTAATTTATACAATGAAGGTATTTTAGATAATAATCTAAAGCGTTCACTTCAACAATAGTAGTAAACGTGTCTTATGATTGCTTTCCAGTTAGTTTTCCGCTATTTTAATGCACTGAAAAGCAGCATTGTGATTTTATTTCAAATATTACACGAATTTCACAATTTCGAACTTACTTTGTAGGCAATTACAATGAACGTCAACCACTAGTCACTAATTTGTGAGGATATTCGAGTCACGTATGATTTCGTCTTTGGACTGCTACGTTTTGCTGGCAGGACACGATGTCCTGCCTGCACTAATGCACCATTACGCCCGAATCGATTGTAAGTGCTTCTAATTGGAACATAATGAAAAACTATTCCTGGCATTATTAAATGCTCCAGTAATTGTCAACCTTCTAATTGGGACTGTTGCGATAAGTCAAAGACAACATTAAATTTTAAAAATAATATAAATGTGTTTTTGTTAATACATACTATTTTCCTTTATTATTTCGCATAATAAAAATATGCTCGGTAAAGCACCGCTTTACCGCAACATTGCAGGTGTAATTACGGTCCGAGTGTGATATGATATAATGGTTGTCGTTTAGCCATAATGGATTGTCCTGGCAAGCAAGTATTTGCACGAAAATATGCACACGTAAGCAGGAAAACGGCAAGTGCGACAGAAATATAGAAACCTCCGCAAATGTAGTACTGCAGGTTGAAATAAATTTTGAATTACTATACGCTGGATTTGATAACCAACACTAACGGTTGAATTATTACTGATGTGATCAAAGCAACAATGCGGTATTATATTTTTGAATGGCAAAGCCAACTCAAAACTGGAAATTTACATTTTTCGTGCATGCGTACATAAAATATCTCTATATAAACTGGGTTATAATTTACAGTCCATAACATTTTTAGGTGAAATTTTATATCGTACCAAAATTATTCATTCGTATTGTAAAAAAATTATAAAAGAACCTCCCTGATGATTTTAACAATATCAACATGATCAAGAAATTGATGATAAATCTAAGGAAATCTTAATGATAATCGTAAAATTTATATAATACATTATTGGAATGGTCAAATGTATTTGTAAATTATATCCATTGAAATTTTATTATTTTTGAGCTTTTAGGAAAACTGAATAATGTCAGTATTGAAAAGTACAATGTAGCATTTGCAAATAAAGAGAGAATGTCTGATAATAAAACTGACATTTATGCAGTGCGTATCTATTTTATTGCGACTACCGTTGGATGTCTCATTCTCAATTACATGCTGAAAATGAATTGGTGGTGCCGAACAGCAATACGCATACAAAGTGGTCGGTTCTTGAGTGATATAAGAGAAAGAATATGTATATTGATACAATTTAACGTGTTATTTTTACCAACAAATTGAAATGGCGTTATTTCACATTTATACGAAAGTCAGTTGAAACAAATAACCATAAATCACAACAAGACAAAGAGTCATGAATTCCAAGCGTAGAACGCATTTGTATTGCTCTAAAATCTAAAATTTAAAATTCTCCAGCTTTCACATGGTGAGCCGAGTATAGAATCCAAAAGAATTCTTTTGCACGTGTAGAAGCGCACAAATCCTATCATCCATCAAGCGCCAACACGTTGGCGCTGATAAATTAGTATGTTCAACTTGACAACTCTAATATGTCGTCCTAGCTCTTATTCTATAGCGATTTAACGGCACGCAGGTCTGGCGTTTTAAACTCCGCTGATGGAAAGGTATCACCGCAAAAATGTTATCATTTTGTTTTGAATTCCTTACATATTTCTCCCAGTAGCGTAATTTTATTAATTTTACAATGTAGGAAGGGCGTAACCAGTAAGAGTAATCAAATTTTCATTTGAATTTCGTGAGAAATATTAAGTGGTATATAAGAGCGACGTGTAAATCGAAATTAGAACGAAACGAGTGTCATCGTAGCCGACTGCTATTTTATAAATTTACGCCAGAGACCAGTGTTAAAATGCGTAACGTCGCACACCATCCGGGGAAGAAGGTATCCAACGGGCAAACTCAATTAAGACAGAATAATAAATTTTCTCTGGGCGTCGGCGTCGCGTTGTGCTGCCCCACTGAAGAAACCGCAAACGGAGCACTGATACCGGACTGTTTCTATATATTCAAGTGGTTTTCAGGCACCTCTTGGAAAATGGCTTAGGCGAAAATATTAGTATTTAGTTTAGTTTGTTTATTCAGGACAATATCAAAATATTTTTAAAATATTAACATTGACCAGGTAACTAACTGAAAAGTCTTTTTATGAAATAACAAGGATAAGGATAAAAATAAATTTTTTTTCTGGTTTGCATGTTTTGTGGATTCACCCACTTATCATCTGCCAACGCGGAAGGATGCTAAGGCAGAGTGTATGAAGTATTTTTATGAAAGGTAATGATCATGCTACTCCTCTGTTCTTAGCATAGATGATGCGAAAGAAGCGTCGTGATGAGAGTAGTTGGAAGAGATTTTGCGCTTAAATGGATGCAAGCATATAGTATGTGATGTACATTGTAACTGTAACAAGCGAAATGAAGCAAACGAGCGCACCTTTACCCAAGGTTCCGCTTCCGTGACTGCTTTTCCATCTCTCGAGTGCAGAATAATGAGAAAAACACGGAAAGCCAATGAAACGGGTTTCAAGTACATGGCGAGCTTCGTTCTCCAGCATTCACCCTCGCCGGCCCAGCAACGACGCGGCGTACACATGTAGAAAAAGTATACTGCAAACGTGCTACGTGCTAGGTACGTACTGACTGCTGAAAAGCTATTGAACGTTTGAAAAGTTCATTAAAATTCCGACCATGCGATGATTCATCAGTGCGAATACAAATGCATCATATTGTGATGAGATACTGCAACGTGTGCTATACTTCAAATAGATGAGAATGCATTTTAATGTTGCATATATGAACAAACTAATGCCGTTATTTTTTAGGAAATATATCTAAAAATGAATTAATTCCAATTATTAAATTTACACGTAGTAAAGCATGGTTTTCCATTCTTACTTATTCTTGAAGGTGTTCTTCTTCCATTTAATTGCCAAACAACGGAATTAAATACAATACAATGTACGGTAATAGTCATTAATCTTAGGTTTCTGTACTAGAAACAGAAACAATTTACATTGGTCTCGCTTGTATTCCTATAGTTCACTTCTTAAACAGTCCTAACAAGGATGTTAACTATCAAGAAAACACATGGCACATTTGTGCAAACGATATTGTTCATTTCATTAGAGAAACAGTCAAGAATAATATTTAAAGTCAATCAATTAAATTTATTAAATGCAGTAAAATATATGTTTGCGTAAGAAAACATTTATAATTGATGAATAACCATACTTAAAGCCATATAAAACCGTAAAAAGTAAGTTAGGTAGTTACCGTAAGAAATTACCTACTTCAGCAGCAGACCTGAAATGTGCGGTGGCACGGGTCTCAATTAATTGCGCGTTCCCAGCTCGCGTACAGCGAATGCGTAATTAAAATTATTTTCTTGTTTGTCGGTAATAGTGCTGGATGCAGAATGCAGGCTGCATCGCACCTACGAATGTGAAAGCTCATAAGTATTGCACATTACGTGCAAAGCGCTAATGAGTTCCGTATAGTTAGCATGCTAGAGCCAACACCTAATGTAAAAGGAAAGAAACGAGAAAACAAGAACGCCAACTTAGCTTCCATTGACAGTTTAATGCATGTTTAAAAAGACAGTAAACATTAATTACAGAGGTGAAGTGTTGAGATGATTTTTTTATATATTGAAATTGAATACATACTTTGGTTTTTAGATTTTGTTCAAACTGGTGTCTGTATAAAATCAAGTAAAAATTGGTAAAACGTGCGAATGCATTTAAAGCCGCTAATTTCGCTTCGATCCCGCGGCACCAATTCAATTACCTGCGCAGCAGAAAAGACTTTCCCTTAAACGCAATCCATTTGTCCGCAATTTCCACGGTTAGAAGCCGCAGGGATCAGCGAAAAAATACAATCGAATGCTAACATCTTACGCAAACCAAACATAAAATGGGCGCTTTATTTGCTTACGTTTTGTTTGGGAAGAGCTCCCCAGGGGCGACAACTTCGCGCGAAGGAGATCGCGATTTGTAAAGTTTGTTTCAGCGGTGGATTTTATGTTTCATACATAATCGTTTTTTTTTTCGTGTGAATAGCACCTCACAACATTCGTTGATAACAAAATTGCGATTTTTATTCTTTTATCAGATTACTACAATGATTTGTTCTTACCGCAGAAATGCACGAAATCTATTTTATAAAAGCCCAAGTCACTGCCTGCCTGCCTGCCTGCCTGCCTGCTTCACTAACGCTGTTGAAATTATACGATTTTTCAAACTAAAAAAACACTGAAATTTTCAATAAAAATGCTTTCAGAAAAAAGTCGCGTGATCTAATAACCCCTGGCAAGTGAGGGCCGCGAAGCGGGCCGAGCGCGCTAGTATTTAATATGAATGCAGCGTGTTGAAGGGGAAATTCAGAGGATGACAGAAAAAGGAACCGTTATGCGTGGTACGAATTTTAAGAGGTTGGAAGTGAATTGAATGGGAATCATTCATGTCACGAGTTAACACTCAAATGCAATTGTTTTAAATAGAAATTTTTGTGGGAATAACTTAATTTGCATACTGTTGTTCGTTTAATTTCAGAGTTATGATTATTTCATTTTAGTTCAAGCGATATTTTACACGTTTTCCCCAAAAGCAATTTGCTACATTTACTAAGTGATCTTCAGGCAATTGTCGCTCGATGGCCACTTATGCATTCCGAGTCTGACAGTACAATTCCGAGATAATAAATCCCAGACCAAACCCACCCTTTTGATGTCACCCGGAATCACAACCTATATAGCTCTCCCAAGCAATCCAGCGATACATCACGCATATACTCCTTGATGTTTTCCTAAATTGAATCATCGGAAAAACTTGAATAACAATTACTACAAACTTTCTATCCGCGAAAATGACACTCAATACAGGAAATAGGAATAAGGAAAGAAAGCGATAAGGAAAAGTTTAAACGAAAAACAACAAAACCTCCCAATGACAGATATTGAAGTCAATTTGTTTGATGATGGCATGCGACGCGTCGCAGATACATAAAGTGCGGTGCGCAATGATGCAGACTGACGTTCATGTCGGTATACCCCGAATATACGATAGATTTCTTCTCTCCAGCATCGAGTTACAATTTTATTTCGACGTGCCGGGCGAAACCCGATGCGGTGAAGCGAATCGAATTGAAAACGCGTCGCTCTGTTCGGAGTATATGTTTCCGAATTTCGGTCGGTTTTGATATCGCGACGTGTTATTGCTATTGGAATACTTTTTCGTTTACCTCAACTTTAGAGGAGACGCCAAGTAAAGAAAGGTGTGATGGGTTTGATGGATTTGCACAGAATTGATTTATACACGTCAATATTTACAACAAGGAAATATTGAGATTGAAAAGTTATTAATATTGCTATCTAGTATTACTAATGCGACACCATCGTTTGTAGATTTTTTAGTCTTTCATTTCATCCTTATCACTTATCATGACCTAACGAAGAAATTATTGATTTATCATTAAGGCGGCTATCAAATTGGTGCGTCGTCATTATTAATTCAATGGTCCATAATAATCGATCGTAAACTTGACTTGCATGCTTTTTGTAGGACGCTTAACAGTTTGACGAGGGCAAGTGAAAATTAAAAGGACGTTTTTTATGCGGTATTTGAATTCTTCCCAGCTACTCTGCGCCCTCCGCCGAGTGCCTATGAAATGGTGATGGGTTGCTCGCTTCCTGCTCAGCGACCAACGACGTCAACGTCGAAGTGGGGTTGGTTGACAGTAAATAATTATGCAATCGATGACCTCATTATCGCAACGTCTATCATCTCTTATCACACGATAACTTTGAAGATCATCTCCTGGCTTTTGATTTAAATAGCAATTTGGGCATGATTCCAAAATGCTTTACATTTAAATCTGGAGTGTTATGCAAGGACGAAAATACATAAATAATAGAGTATATTTAATTAAAGATAAATTGACAAAGTGATTTCTATCAAATAATGCATAACTTATTCGGATTTAACGAATAAATAGAAATAAACTCGGTTGTGAAAATAATAAGATTTCAGCCGAATAAAATCTCTGCGCGGATACTACGTTCGCAATTTATCTCTTTTTCCGTTTACTATTTTCTTGATATTCTTTAGTGCCCGTGCACACAATCTAAAAGTAAAGTAGCTTGAAGCACGGCAAAGAACGACTTGATATATAGCGGTCGGATTTTTGCTAGCCACTTCATTTCATCATCGCCTACTTGACCATCCCCGGAAAATGCGTTGGTTCTTCCTTTTGTTTTTATTCATGTGACAGACACAATCGGCAAATTCTTGAGTTTTTACAATAATGGACTACTAATTAGAACATAAATTAATGCGCAGTTATCCGCACGATCAGAATAAAACCCATTTGTAGTATAGTCGTGATAGGGTCGATCGTGGGTTGCTGGCACAAGGCCATATGCGCTGTTATGGCAGGACAAATGTGAATTACAACTTTCTGTCGCAATGTCCTTCCGGCCACGACGCCGACGGCGCGACAGTGCAAATTATCGGACGCTGGAGGGTATCTAATTGCTCTCGTTGTGACCATCGCTGAGGCTCGCTGAGTGCAATTTGCGCAATTTGTGTTTTTCCATATCGACGCTGTGCTCTAAGTGCGCGTCTCTGATTACATAATACATTATGCATCCGGCGACACATTACCCCCGCGCGCGCCTGTCCTCTGATGTGAATTAGGGGCTTGTCAAGAGTCGTCTATTAATTAACGCAATGCGTGCGGCAACCGCATATTCTCATGAAATGGGCTTACTGTAATCGGATGCCATTAAACGGGTGGTCGTAACATTCCGGCCATAGATATTGTGTGCTGTGTTTCTTCGCGCACAAAGGGCACACATGTGTGTTTTATTGTCGCTTCCTAAGGTGTTTCCCAAAATCTGGAATAAAATTATTACACCTTTTTGCGCGCTGGTAATAAAATTCTTCTATCACTATCTTTTTATTTATGTCGTAAAATTGTGACGCACTTTTTTTTATCTCTTACAAATTTATTTTGCGACTAATATTTTATATCTTAGGTTTAACGATTGTATTTAACTACACATTTCTTAACTCAAAAATACTATTTTAAGTTTATTATTACTTCCATTCTTCTCTTAGAAAACAAATTAGATTACAGAATATTAGTTTATATTTGTTATTAAAAGTTGAATGGGTCCAGCATCCATAAAAGATGAACCTGGCAGATAATGTATATTTTATATGACATTCTTTTCTTCACGAAATAGTGCGAATCACTATCTCCTTCGTGACGTCCGATGTAAACCGAAACGCAGTAGTTATGTGCCAGTTATGGCTGGGCTATTGGGCTAATGCGACAGTTAACGATCTTAAACGTCAGTGGAGCAGCGTACCACCGAACATGGGTCGGAAACAGGCGGCGTAAGATATATGAATTCGAATGCGAAACCCATGTTCGGATTGGAGTTTACTTTCGCTCATCCGGACTGACCCGCAAAATTCACCAATGACATTGGCATCCGTTACAAGCGCCAAGGCATGTATAGACCACGACAATAACGCAAACCACATGTGGTAATGCGGTTTTCACATTCAGTTCTGTGGCCGACGCACACTAAAACATTTCGCTAACGCTATATTGATCACAAACGAATTAATGATGGCGTTGTCGTTAGCGGCAGGGTACAGTATTGAATCATATACGACGCCTTCGATTCATTTAGGTTTAGGTCATGTTCCATCTCTTGGTGTTTTTTAGAGAATGATTCGTTTTCAATTGGCGACAGCAGCAGTAAATGTTGTACCTGTTGGCCAGCGGCTAAATAAAATATGCAAACAATTTACATGGACGACTCGACGACGGCAGCATTCGTTTTTTTTTTTTTATGCTAAGGTTTATCATCCCTTTGCGTCATGGACCGGCGCCGTTTGCGTTTCATCCCTCCGGGGACACATTCCCGTGAAACGAGTGCACCCTTTCCATGCGGGCGAGTGTTTTAAAATCAACCCGGTTGTCGTAGGTGTCCGCATTAAGTGGAAAGTTCAATTGATGGACTTATATGTGCGGCACGCACTCGTAAAATGTATGATTCGGTACCGGACGAGGGTATGTGTGGATGTCGTAAAGGGATTAACGACGACAAACAGGACGACACAGTTAAGATCGCGCTGTTTAACACGCATACGGATCGTTTAATTGCCTGGCGTGGGGTCAGCAATGTGAGTCTTAAAACGGAGCATTTAAAAATTATCGCTCAAAATGGAAATATTAAAAGGATATATTTTCCATTCATAATGGTCATGTAATAATTATATTGTTGCAATCTATGACGGAGTATATTTCAAATGATATTTGATTACAAATGTAGATATTTCTTATCGCTGGAAAGTACGAGAAATGTGCGATAAATGCAAGAAATTTCCAATTCTAATTGTAGTTAATATCAATTGCAAGACAGCATCGTCGCAGAAAATGTAATCTCAACACTGCACAGAACATTTGTGAGAATGGTGGGTACTGGGAAGCGAAATCGCATTAGATACATAACTTAAGGGCCAACTAAGTGAACATGAGAATTGCGAACACTCAGATTCTCATGGAATGAAACGCGAAGAGCGGAACGGCGATGAAAGGACACTATGAAGGGGGTGTAAATTATTAGTACGTTACTAAAACTAAGAGGAAACGGAATGTAATACATAATTGGGCTTTGTGCTTATTATGTATTATATAACTCAGCGATTTCAGCAATGCACAAATGCATTCCATTGTCGCAATAACTTCCATATTTTTATTAATATTTCTAAGTTCAAATGAAAATTCATAATTTTATTTATGGGTCACGATGTTAAGTGAAAACGCAAATTATGGCATGCCTAATTTGCTTAATCTAGCATTACGAACACGCCGGAGGTGATCAGTATAAGCTCTCGAAATTGTGTCTAAACTTGCGGATGCTATAGTATAATAAAGTATGGCAATCAAACCTGAGTTAAGTATGCAGTGTTATTCTAGATTAGTACCAAATAGTAAACAAATGGATGCCACGTGTAGCAAATTGGCACCTTTTCCCATCCACTTATTTAGATTAATGCTGATGCCTTCATCGCACTGCTGGGCTGGGGAGTTCCTATTTTATTGTCACACCATTTGTGTTGAAGTTATGCATTTCGGGACATTTGGCTCTGGCGGTCGAATCCCCAAAATCATAAATTGCATACGCAACCCGCCTTTTCATTGTTATTTTAAAAGAGTAGCGATTAAGTTCCGAGTTTTTTTAGTACTAATCACATTTTATAAAGGGTGTTCCCGTTAGAGGGCCGGATTTAAAGTTGCCGCTATAGATCAATCTATCATGACGTAGAACTGGAGGCGGAAGTATTTTGTGGAGGCAAAATGGCGCGCCTCCACAACGACATAACCCGAATCCACCCGAAACCTTGTGGTTATAGGGCCCCGCTGTACCAGGGCCATAGTATATAAATAGAATCTTTATATTTATAAGGTACCGGAGGAATACAATAATATTGAAACAATTCTAATTTTATTAACAGTTACATGTTTAAGTAAGGCGCAATGATGTAGATTTTCAATAGAACATCTTACGAATCTACGAATTATATGCCTGTCCTCTTACGTTGAAAGCTATCAAATACAAAACATAATGCAAAAACAGTTAGGAGGTTACTTATTTATTATTTCCCGGAAGACAATATTTTTTGTATACGTCCCGTCTGTTTCTTCGTGTTCAGAACAACCTATGACCGCCTTAATCTTGGCTCTTGTAGTGCAGCGCGATAGTGCGACGTACATATGGTCGTGCGAGAATACCGGCTGTCATAGGTAGAAGCCCAGCCGGCCGACAGACTGACCCTGAGCCTTGTTGATAGTCATAGCGAAAGCTACTTGGGCGGGAAATTGTCGGCGTCGCAACTTAAATGGCATCCTCTCGTCCTCACTGATGAGTGTGATTTGCGGTATGAATACCCTTTCTCCCATGCGAGTCACTATCTTTGCATCGAGACAGTTGGGCGAAAGCCGACAAACCTGCAGTCTTATCCCGTTACAAAGACCCTGCTCTCCGTTGATGTTGCGGATAAGCATAACCGGTGCCCCAACCCGTAGCTTTAAAATATGAGCGGGCATTCCAGGCGGATTCATGCC
>JARJDR010006265.1:0-20666 GCA_030264135.1 Myllaena sp. GC000078 | reverse complement strand
AGATATTACCACATTGACCTTGGAACTAGTCACGTTCGATGCGCATTGGTCCGTAGTTCCATTTTGAGTTGCACTTTCATTTTTCGTTGCATTGTTATCAGTAGCATTCTGCAGAGTAGATTTTGCCACCTTGATCTTGGGACTAGTCTCGGTCCAATCGCATGGGTTCGTAGTTCCATTTTGAGTTGTACTTTCCGTTTCCGTTGCATTGTTATCAGTACTATTCTGCAGATAAGATATTTCCACAAAGACCAATGGTGTACCAATTGTGTTGGTGGCGGCTGTGTCAACTGAAACAGAATGCGTGACGGGCGCATGTAGCATGGTAGCGATGGTGCTCGTCTCGTTGGACGCAATGCCACTGCTCGTTTCCGGCGGATACTCGGTGATGCCGGCAAAGTCGCACAGCTTCATCGAGCGAAAAGCGTGCGGATTCAGCGTAAAATCGCGCCGCTCGTCGCGATCGAGCGCATCGGCGGGCGACTCGAGCGCGCTCACCGCCACGTAATATGCCTCAAAGTCTGGCGGCGGTAGTGAGGCATTGGGAAAGTACGTGCGCAAATTGATGTGGATGGGTATAAAGGGTGGCCGTGTGACGGCGGCGGTCACGGATTTCCCGCCTGCAAACAGAACGGAGAGAAACCACATGACCTCGACCGTCAACGGCATTGACTATGAATTTAGGGTGGATGGTGGGGGGTGGTATAGGGGCAAACCTACTTTTTTTCCGATGCACCGGCGTGAATTTGCATGTCTGCTCATCACTAGACGTTCTGCTATCCGGCCTACAGCTGGTGGTCGTCTCATCAACGCCATCTTCACACTGCGTGGTGGACGTGGACGTCGTGTGCTTGGGACGCTTGCGTTTTTTCGTCACCGGCACCATGCCATAGACGGCTTCGATGATCTCATCGGGCGATTCGGTGGTGGTCGATGTGCACGTAGTGTTCGCTGATGCGCCGGGATTTTCCGTTACGTCATAGTCTTCATAATCCTCGGTGCAATTTGTGACGCTAGACGATGTAGGCGTAGTCGCAGCTTCCTGCGTGCTGCGCCGTTTCTTTCCACTAGTACGAGTCGTGCGCTTGACATGCTTGTGCTTCTTACAGTTCCTAATAACTTCATCGCCATCGGGACTCGGCGTCGCCTTATGCTTCTTAATCTTCTTAGTTTTATGCCATGCAGTGCATTCCCTTGTTTTAATAGTTGTTGTATCAACCGTCTGGTCGTTCACCACCGACATGGATATCTTCAATTGAATGTTAACGTTTTTAGTGGTTGTTGTGGGCGTAGTGCTCCTGCATCCCGTCATCTTTCTCAAGGATCGAATGGCGACGGTGCTTTTTTCAGCTACACTATCCCTCTTCGGCTTTGTGATTGCGTCACCTGACTGCCTGTGGTTCTTATTATCCGTCGAATTTTTTTCGTGGGACATGTGATGCATGTTGAGCGACAGATACTCCTCTTGCAACTTGTGCGGCGGGATGCTGGTGGCGTTCCCCTGCTTGACATGCGGCTTGGAGCGTTCCGGATCTGTAGAATTGGTGCTGGGGCCACATCCGGTGTTCGCCAGCATGCTCTTCTGCACACTCACCGTCAGATCCTGTGCCGGAGCTTTAGCTGCTTGTGATTGTTTACCCTGCATAGCCATTGAAGCACATGGGCATATTGTAGGCAACGGCGGCGTGTCATTGGAATCCTCCTGAAACATCTCAATTTCATCTTCCTCGGCGAAGCGTTCTGTGGTTGTGCACTCTGTGGTTGTGGTGGTAGTGGTGCGTCGGCCATTTTTTGTGGTATGCTTCTTGGAGCCGCATGCTGTTGTTTTGCATTTGTTGCATTTCGGATGATGAATACGTTGCGTAGTGAGTTTATATGCTATCGCTGCCGAATCGATCTCAGAATGCCCGCCGGATGTGGGATCCTTTAGTTTGGTTGGTCCCTTCACAATCGTCGCAGTAGTTGAAGAGGAAGTGGAAAGGGCATAGGGGGTGGATGAAGAAGTGGGAGCGGGAGTGGTAGTGGAAGTGGAAGTGGTGGTGGATGAAGAAGTGGGAGCGGGAGTGGTAGTGGAAGTGGAAGTGGAAGTGGAAGTGGTAGTGGATGAAGAAGTGGGAGTGGGAGTGGTAGTGGAAGTGGAGGTGGATGAAGAAGTAGGAGCAGGAGTGGTAGCAGAAGTAGAAATGGTGTTAGATGCGGAATTGGATGTGTTTTCAGAACTGGTTTTAGAATTGTTCACAGAACTATGCTGCAAAAGTTTGCTTATTTCACCGTCGCTAATACTTGCACCGGACCCATTTTCGGTAGTGGTGCTCATAGAATCACTAACAATTTTTTCAATCATTTTAGGATCAATTATAGCAGCGCTAACATAAGTCTCTACCGGGCGTGCCTCCGATGGAATCTCCATTGTAGTGGTTGGCATCGGGACCTGATTCATCAACGACGCAGTAAACGTTTGCTCCCTAGATGGTTCCTTGGCCTTGTCGGTCTCGCATGGCATGATATCGCTTAACGAAAAATGCTGCGGTAATGGCTCCTTGGCCTTGTCGGTTTCACATGGCATGATATCGGCTATCGAAAAATGCTCCGTGGAACGTGCGACAATATGCTTTCTACTTTCATCCAACAACTTCTTCGGCTCCACCGTCATCGTCTTATCATGCTTGCTCGGATGGGTCGTCAACGCATTACCATCCAATTCGGTTGGTTTGTACGCGTCGTAGACCGCACTCGGCTTGGTGGTGGCAGTCAAATCCAACTTGCCGTGATCGAACCCCAGCGGGTGAACGGTGGTTTCGGCGCTTGTCTCTTCGCTCACCTCGCTGCTCGTGGTGGAGACGCTTGTCCACGATGTCGACTCCTCGTCGTCGCCCTCCGTGACGCCATTATTCGAGCGCAACCTCAACTGCTGCGTGCCCAGCGGCACCAGCTTGACTTTAAGCAGATCCGACACGCCCAGTTCTGCCTCCCACGCTTCCGTGGCTGATGTGGTCACCGTGCTGTGCGTTTCTTTGGTTATCAGGCGCGACTCGTACGAGCTGGTGTACGGCACCGCAACGTTCATGCGCACCTCGTCACTGCCACTGGTGCCTTTCACCACCACGCTCGGCTTCGTTATGCGCTTATTGGGTTTCTTCGTAGTGATGGGCTTCTGCGTTGGCAAATTGTACGGATTTTTCGTATACATGGTGGCCTCAAACTCACTAGTGAATGGCTGGAATAAGGGCGTTAGATAGTTGGTTGATTCGGTTTGG
Source organism: Myllaena sp. GC000078 (assembly GCA_030264135.1). Classification (NCBI taxonomy): domain Eukaryota; kingdom Metazoa; phylum Arthropoda; class Insecta; order Coleoptera; family Staphylinidae; genus Myllaena; species Myllaena sp. GC000078. The sequence continues at coordinate 17,409 of JARJDR010006265.1, read as the reverse complement.
TCGCTCAACGTGGTGCTAGTAGATGGCGTGGAAGACAGATTCTTCTTCTGCGGAACTTCATACACAATCGCTCTGGTAGACATTCTCAGAAAGTCCGGTATTCTCTTGGTCTGTAACCAGGTGTTCGTTCTGGTAGCCGTCGTTGTCAGCTGAGCATCGGAGAGAAGGAATTTAATATTTGATGCTAAATGAATCTCGGAATCCGTTTCATTAGGGTTGATGTTGTCTATTTTCCTTGCGTTCTTGGCCACCGAATTGATATTAGTATATGTAAGATCAGCATTCTCCGCAACTTTAGTGTACTGATGAGGTCTTTCGGCAGCCAATGCAGTTGAAAGGTTTCCAGTCGTAGATGCTACTCTACAACACTTGTTTCTAGATGTTTTATTGTTGGCTTTGACCGTAGCATATTTTGATTCAGTTGTAGTTTGTTGTTTGTAGTTGGTTGGTTTTGTTGTTGGACTCATTGTTGTAGTTTTTATAGGAACGCTTGTAGTTCTTCCAGTTTTTGACTGTGGAACTTGATCATAAGCATCAGCTTGCAAATATGTTGCGCTGTCTTGGTTTTCTACCGCAGATGTCTTAGTACTACTAGATTTTGTAGTCGTACGATGAGGTTTTGTATGTTCAGTTGTTATTGTAGAATTTATGGGTTGCGTAGCAGAGGTTGAATCTGCAGACTCTGTCTCCTCGGCATGAACCACGTCCTCGTAAGAGCTGCCTTTCTTCTCGGGATCAATAATTACTTCTATATCTCCGGAATTTTCAAATTTTGGTTCCTCAAACTTGGCATCTCCGACCTGCTTGGATTTTTGCGAAACCCGTTGGTTGCGTGAAATTGTTACACCTTTATATGTATCTTTACCATTAGTACTGTCTACATTTTGCTTAAATCTGGTTTTGGACGTTTTGGTTTGCAGCGGTTTAGCAGTGGTTGCTGCGCCCCTTTGATAAATCGCAACATTATCCAGAGACTTGAATCCAGCTTTTGAAAGAAGACATTTAACGTTGTTAGGTACACCCATTGCGCTAATCACACAAAACTCTCCATTGGACAATTGTTCGACCGTGTCATTTGCGTTCCGCAGCTCCAATGATGATTCTGTCGTCGAAGACTTTACCAGACTCAGAAACTCATCCTCAGGACCGCTTACTTTCATTGCGGCCAAAGCGGCCGCATGTACCATAGAGGAAACCTCTATGGAACTTGCATTGAGCGTATTTCCAACTATTGATCCAATCGACCCAGTCGTGTTGTTCTTCGTGTTGTTGTTACTCGATACAGACGTAGTCTCCGCAGTTGACTCATTCGACCCTACCGTGTATGGGAGAACAGTACTCGACACGGACGTAGTTTCCGCAGTTGACTCACTCGACCCTATCGTGTTGTTCCCCGTACTCGATGCAGACGCAGTCTCTGCAGTTGACTCACTCGACCCTATCGTGTTGTTCTCCGTACTCGACACAGACGTAGTCACCGCAGTTGACTCACTCGATCCTATGGTGTTGTTCTCCGTTCTCGATACAGACGTAGTCTCCGCAGTTGACTCACTCGACCCTATTGTGTTGTTCTCCGTACTAGATACAGACGTAGTCTCTGCAGTTGACTCTTTCGATCCTATCGTGTTGTTCTCCGTACTCGATACAGACGTAGTCACCGCAGTTGACTCACTCGACCCTATAGTATTGTTCTCCGTTCTCGATACAGACGTAGTCTCCGCAGTTGACTCACTCGACTCTATCGTATATCGGAGAACAGTACTCGATACAGACGTAGTCTCCGCAATGGTAAAAATGCTCTGCATTGAAGTCGCTGGTGTGGTTGTAGCAATCCCTTCTGTAGTGTACCCATTTTCAGAAACAACCACACTTACGCTAGTAGCCGTTATCGCGTCATTCGCTAAATTTGATGCTGCTCCCGGATTGGTAGTCTTACACTTACATTCGACCAACGCTTGCGATGTCGTGGGTGTCTCAGCAGACCCATACGCGAGCGAGAGCGACATGTTGCCAACAGCATCTGCTGACATCATTGCGTCAATGTTGGTCAAGTGCATCGTAGTGTTGCTCTGGCTTGCGGTCGTCAAAAACGCTGCGGTTGTTGAAGACGCTGCGGTTGTCGAAGAGGCTGCAGTCGTAGACACGGTAGTATTGTCGACTACGTTACTGATATTATTAGCTTTCCCAATCGACTTCATTTTATGCACAAACTTTTGCCAGGTCTGCTTAATCTTCATCGTGTTATTCAAACCAATTCCGGGATTGGGATTTTTTGTGGTGGCGTTCGTCGCATTGCCGGAGCCAGTAGTCGCATTTTGAAGCGCAGGCGTTGATTTATTACTGTGGAACATGTTTGCAAACAGTTCCCCAAATCCTTTCTTCTTTCCTTTGGTGGTCGTTTCATTGGTTTGCGTAGGGCTTGTGACATTCGGTGCGATTGTTGTTGTTATTGATGTAGTTTGCTCAACAGTGGTAGTGTCCACGCCTGCAATGCCATTCGTAAAGACGAATGAAGACTTGTCAGACGTCAACGTTACCAATGTACTGCTTTCGCCACCGGAAGATATCGCTGTTGTGGTCGAAATGATCCCAAGCGCTTCACTGAGTTGCTTTACAATTTCGACAAGTTTCTCGATAGATGCGTCACCGCTTTTGCCCTTGCGCGCAAGCGGCTCCATGTTCACCATTGGTTCAACGCTCACCGTTGATTCGCCGCTCACCAAAGGCTCCGTGGTTATCAATTGTTCAGTGCTCACTTCCGGTTCAGTGCTCACCTCTGGTTCAGTCCTCTTTTCTGCTTCCGTCCTCTCCACGGTTTTGGTCCTCCGCTCTGGTTCAGTTCTCTCCTCTGCTTCAGTCGTCTCCACGGCTTTGTTCCTCCGCTCAGATTCAGTGCTCACCTCTGGTTCTGTCCTCTCTTCTGCTTCCGTCCTCTCCACGGCTTTGGTCCTCCGCTGTGGTTCAGTTCTCTCCTCTGCTTCAGTCGTTTCCACGGCTTTGTTCCTCCGCTCAGATTCAGTACCAACCTCTGGTTCAGTGCTCACCGCCGAGACTGTACTATCGAACACAGAGATTGGCAACAAGGGCATGGGCCTCTCCGCTTCTGCATCGTCTTCAACATCATGAACCAATTCATTCACGTTTTTCGTTTTCGTGGTTAGTATAAACACGGTGGTAGACTCGGAGCTGCCTTCGGTGTAGCCAAATAACTCGGAATAATCTTCGGCGGTTCTCGCGCTCACATCGCTCTCAAACATCAAGGGTATCACCGTTGATGGCACACTTGCAGTCAGATTCAGCACTGGCTCATCAGCAGTATGCGGCAAAATTAAACTGCTCGTAGTGGCGACTCTCGTCAAACTGCTAACGTCCAGATCGGGCGTGATTGTGTCGCCCTGTTCTACAGTATTCACATAATTCCCAGCCGTTTCTGCAACGCTCAAATTCGTTTCCTGGGGAAGGAGTGCAAAAGCCTCTGTAGTTTCAACAACAATCTCCTTGGTTTTGTATCTCTGTGGTGTTAAATCCTCATGGTAGGAATGTGTCTCAGTTTGAGTTACTTCCTTAGTCGGTACAGTTATGCCATCGATTTCCAGTTCGCTACTTTCAGTCGTGATGGCAGCATGACGTGTTGGATGAACGTGAAAGCTATTCTTTAGCAATGGCAAATTAATATCTAGCACATCCACAGTCGGCTCACTCAACATATCCCACAGTTCATCGTCTGGCGGTCCAGCAAAATGATAAGTGGTAATCTCTTCAGTTGTAACAATTCCATCTTTAAGCTGTCTAGTCATGTCCACATATGTATTGTCAACCGTCGATTGTGAGCGTTTTGCATTGACGTCAGCTAAATCAATGTCGCCCAAATCAACTGCACTTGATACCAATTTTCTAAGGTTTTCGCCTTCTTTGGCTTCCATGCTAGAAACCGCTGTATCCGCAAACTCACTAAAGCTGAAGAGTGCGGGAGAACTCAGTAATGTTTCCGTATAAAATGTGTACGGTTCTGTGACGCTTCTGAATTCACCATCAGTTACATCATGTTCAACAAAGTGCGGCTTACTCTGAACTTCGGTCTCCTTACTGTCCCAATTACGAATCACATCCATCACCGCCCTCTCATCGAAACTAGACGCTGGTATTTCGCTTGTTGATGCTGTAGACGATTCGTGCTTCTCCAAAACCTGATGGACTATGTCGTCAGCGTTCATCACACTGCCGACCGTGTGCTGCATGTCAGACACGTACGCATCTACGTCCACACCCGTTGGCAGGCCTCTTGGAACAAAATTAGGTTGGAATCGCTTCGGACTTACCGTGTAATCAAATTCGAGCTGATCGTGATAGTAACGCTTCTGATGATGGGATTTTCCCTTGTTCTTGCGATTGTCTTCAACTTGGCGGTGATCTTTGTAGAGTTTGGCATTGGCCTTCAGTGGGTTCTTGTGTTGTTGCTGATGTCTTTTATTCAAACAGTCCATAGCATCCTTTTGCAAGTAATTGGCTGAAAGAAGCATCAAAATGCAAGAGTAAAAAATAAAATAAGTAAAATGATATGCCAATTTATGTACTTACATATCCTCTTAGGCGGGTTCGTAGGCTGATTGTTGTCGTTATCTTTGTCCGGAGTCAACATTGCAGATAACTGATTCGTGTCGTCCAGTGATTTGCTACCCGACGCGGTTGCCTGTAATTTGAAACCGTCCTCCGCAGCGTTAGCGTCAACATCTTTACTCGTGGCGGTGATGCCTTCCAATTTTGGTGATTCCAAATATGGAGGTTTTGTTCTAGGGGGAAGCATGTCGTCTTTCGTGTTACAGGACAGAGATATACCCAACAGTGCTGGTTTCTGTGTGGTCTTCTCTGTGGACTTTTCTGTGGTCTTCTCGGTCGACATTTCTGTAGGCTTCTCTGTGGGTTTTTCTGTGGTTATTTCTGTGGACATTTCTGTGGTCTTCTCTGTGGTCATTTCTGTGGTCATTTCTGTGGTCATTTCTGTGGTCAATTCTGTGGGCTTCTCTGTGGTCATTTCTGTGGTCATTTCCGTGGTCATTTCTGTGGGCTTATCTGTGGTCTTCTCCGTGGCGATAAGCGTAGTCATTTCTGATTCTTTGCCAGAAGTTGGCTTTGTGGTCGATGAAGATGTTGTGATCTTAGGTTCACGCGTAGGGGTCGTCGAAAAAAACTCTTCTTGTTCGGTGACAGTGGTGCCATTTCCATTACACGATTCGCACACCAGTTCGCTGTTACTGTTTTTATCATCACTTCGCACACGAGAACGAAGCCCACTCTTGTCCGTGGTTATAGAGCACTTCTGTTTAATCGGGTGGGGCATTGTAGGAAATGTCAACACCAATTTGGTGGTGCATTCCGTTGTAATTAGGGGCAAAGTTGTCTGCTGACATTTTGAGTTAAGCTCACATGCGCTGTCCATATTCTTCTTTTCCACATTCGCCACGTCGACATTCTCGTCAAAGACCACCGGTGGAGTGTTATCGCGACTAAAGCAATCATCGTCCGGCGACACGGTGGTCATCACGTTTATCGTGGGCGTTTCCTCCTCGTCTATGCTCGTTATCGTTTTGCCGGCGTACTTCGGCGTTGACGAGATACGATTGCGCCCGAAATGCCAACCGCGCTTGCGAGACGTTGTCTGATCGAGTTCGTGAATATCAAACTGTGTAAACACATTCCGGGCGCCATTGTTTGCTTCTGGATTTTCAATCGAAGGTCGTTCAATTGCGCACTCGTCAATATCTATCGCCCTGGAGTGGTCAAGCGCCGGGCGTTCCGTAGGCGGTGTCAATGAGGTGATGTCTGTCGGCGACTCTTCGGTCTCGGTACTTTCATTTTCGCACTCCGGTGTAGTCCGGCGTAGTAACGACCGTGTCGTTTGACGTTCATCGTCAGATTCCACCGATGAAGTAGATGCTGTGTGTGTCTCAACCGTTTCTGGACAAATAGTACTAATGGTACTCATGGTACGCATGATACTCATAGTACTCATGGTACTCATATCATCAGTTGTTTCTGTTGCTGTTGTCTCCCGAGAAACTGTCTTCGTACTGTGCCACGGCTGATGCGTGGTTTTTGTGCTTTTTAAACCTGTGATCGTTTCTGGTAATTTCGTTTCAAATTTTGTTGAAGACGTAATCTCTGTATTTGGTATGTTCGTACCAAACTCTGATCGAGGTATCATTCCTGTCATCGTTATTTTTGTCTCAAACTCTGATGGAGACGTGATCTTTGTAAGTGGCGTCACCGTTTCACATTCTGTAGGAGTCTTGATCTCTGTGAGTCGTGCGGTGGCTGTTTCCGATGAGGTTACCAATTTTATGCTTGTTTTTTGACCCTTTGTTGTTGGGACTTGCTCACTCTTATCTGTTTCAAGATCAGTGCTCGTTTTGGGTCGCGTGCCCTCTGTAGACGCACTTACCCGTTCAGTGGTATAACCAATAAATGTAGTGGTAGTGGCTGGGGTACCACGAATTTGGCTATTTCTCAATCCATGGTACCTCTGGTTTTCAGACTCGTATTTATCTTCATTTGTGCTCGACTCTTTTAATTGCTCGTCTTCAAACGTCTGACACAATTCAAACGACACGCTTGGTACAGTGGATTGCCTTGTTGTAAACATCCGCTTGGTGTACTTGGCACGCTTCGGCATTGTCTGCTTCGATACAGGTGTAAATTTACAAGTAGTCATTTCGGTAGTGGTCTGCTCTAGATCACACTGATTAGTGGTTTCTGCTTCAGATGTATTCGCATCGTCTATTGATAACGCTGCTTTATTCGTAACCATTTCCACCAACACATTCGGCGCATTTTGGTCCTCTTTGTGGGGACTATTTGTGTTGGACGAGGTGAAGACATTGACTTGAATATAATCACCGGATGTAGTCTTCTGCGGTGCAGTAGACTGATTGCTGGAAACCGATTCGCATTCATGCACTGTTGTGCACGTACTTTCTGTTGAAGTGTCCGCTAAGCAATTCATAGAAGAGTACGGTGCCGCTGTGACTAAACCCAGTTTGGAGACAATATTCTCGTCGCTCACGTTGCCACCGGTTGTCGACGCTACGGTCGCTGTAAAGAGTCCCATCTGCTCCACTTGTATGTCGAGTTGATTCGAATGAGAAAGGCCGGCCGGTACCAAAGACCCGCCGAATAATAGTTCCATATCATCCTGTGACTTCGTAGTCTCGTCAAAGATCTTGAGCATATCATTGATTTGTTTAAAAATTAAATTGTCCATGTTAATTGTGGTGGAACACTCTTCTGTTGTTGTTTCTGTGCTAGGTTCCGAACATTCAGTATGATTCTGTTCGGATGTGCTTACAGTTGTATCTAAGGATGATTCTGGACTCGTACTTCGTTTGGGGCAGGCGACAGTGCTGTTCATTGCGTTTTCATTACATTTACACTGCGCCTCGGACGGCTTGGTGTTAACCTTCAGTGTTGAGTTTTCATTGCATACCTGAATCGTGACTGGTGATTCATCTTCAGCAGGTTTGGATGTTTTAACATTTTGCTCAATACTTGTCCCTGCTGTATCATTCGTACTTCCCACAGCTTCCTCCGGTGGTTGGGTAGTACCCTTAGCGGTTGGACATTCCATTGTACTTGCTTCAGTATGTGTGTTCTTCTCTGAGCTTGCATCACCACTCGACGTTTTTTCGGATTCTTGAACGGTACTATCTTCCGATATTTCTTCACTCTTCTTCGTAGACTTAGAAAACAGAATACTAACCTCTATTTCTTCTTTAGTAGTAGTCATGGTGAAATTCTCCGAAATCTCGTCATATCTATTGGTATTCGCGGTTGTGTTCGGTGAGGTTTTTGACACGCCATTTGACGAGGCTTCAGTAACTTCCTCAATATGTGTCGTTGTTATCTTAGTTGCTGTAGTATCTGTGGGTTTTTCAGGTACTTCAGTCAACTCACCGCTGGTAGATAACTGAGTAGATTTTGGCGCCGTCGTTAGTTCCAATACAGTTGTCATAACTGCCAATCTGGTAGTCTCTGCCTCAATATGCGCCGTTGTTATCTTAGTTACTGCAGTATCTGTGGTCTTTTCGGGTACATTAGTCAACTCATCGCTGGTAGATAGCTGAGTCGATTTTGGCGCCATCGTTATTTCCAAAACAGTAGTCACGGCGGCCATAGTGGTAGTCTCTGGTTCTTTATTTGGAGGAGGTGTGGATGCTGGCATATCGGAATCCTTCTTGCTAGTCTCCTGTACAGGAATATTAGACACGTCTTTCGACGAGGCTTCAGTCACTGCCTCAATATGCGCCGTTGTTATCTTAGTTACTGTAGTATCTGTTGTCTTTTCGGGTACATTAGTCAACTCATCGCTACTAGATAGCTGAGTCGATTTTGGCGCCATCGTTATTTCCAAAACAGTTGTCATGGCGGCCATAGTGGTAGTCTCTGGTTCTTTCTCTGGAGCAGGTGTGGATGCTGGCATATTGGAATCCCTCGCGCTAGTCTCCTGTACTGGAATAGCAGACGACAAGTACGAGTTCCTCGGAGTTGTAATACTACTTGAAGTCAAAACCGATGAAGTGACCGATAGAACCGATACAGATGGATGGCCAGTGATTTTATGATTAAGCGGATATTCATTTTCATAGTTTGCCGTTTCACTGGTGGCAAAATCATTGCCAGTCTTCTTTTTGTCTGTACTAACTGATTCATTTAAAGATTCCTCTACCGTGACTTCCATTTCAAGAGTTGTCTCATCCACTTTAGGAGATATCTCTGCACTTTTGGGCGATGAACTTTCAAAGTTTTCACCAGTAACGGGTGTCATTGGTGTCGTAGATCCAGCAGTTAACGGAGCAGTCGTAAAATCTGTATCCGATGATCTACCTTGCATCACAGTTGCCATCTGGTCGAACATAGTCCCAAACACGCTCACCGTAGTTTTGAAAATCTCAAGCGCCTTCTCGATGGCGGCGATGGCATCGCCCGTGATTCCAGAGTCATCATGAAATGTAGTCGAATGCTCCGGACCGACTGTCGTATTGTTTTTGCTACTACTACCATTGCTTGTGCTTGATGCGTCAGGTGTGGTCAAAGGCCTTGGGACAATATGGACGACATCCAATTGCTGCATGTTCATCGTGCCACCGTTGGGCTTTTCGGGAGAAACATGTGCGGCGATTTCTCCTCTGCTGGTCGCGTTAGTAGCACTAGATGGTGTTGTGCTACTAGCAACGCCTAAAAAAGGAGTCGACATGACTGTGCTGCCAAAGGTTGCGTCGATGATATGGATTGTGACTGTAGCAATTCTTGCTGTGGTCTCGGAAGGTTTTGTCGTGGGTTCAAAACTCGAGGAGTTGGTTGCGCCGATGGTTTCCGAGGTCTCTTTTTTATCAGCATCCGTCGCAACAGTAGGTAACTCTGTCGAACTGCTGCTCTTGTCCGCTGTTGCTGAATTCGGATAGGACTGGTTAAGGTTTCCTTGTATACGCCCGTTTTTCTGAATACTATAAGTGTTTTGAACCGTTCCTTGTATGCGCACATTTTGCTGAATTTTACTTTGTACTCTGCTGTACTCCTGCTGTTGTCCTCCATGTCCATCAGTTTTTTCAGACACACTTTCGGATTGCGCCGTTACAGGACCTTTGCTATCAACAACCTGTTCAAGTGATGGAGTTGAGGAATCCTGAGCAACATTCCCATTGAGCGCTTGAGTTGGCGTAGCCTTGTCGACAACCTCTTCCTGAGTCGTAGGCTTGAAAAAACCGCCAAAATGTTTGATGTGCTTCCAATGAAAGTATGATTTCCGGCTGCTGGGAAACGCATCACCTCGTTCGGCAGCTGCCGTTGCTGTTTTGTCCTCTTTTGGCGCTTGTTCGATTTCGTTAACCGCCGGAGCATACGAAATGTGAACGGCCTTTGTAGTCTCGCTGTCATCCTCATCGCTTCTGTCGTCCGGCATGAACGTGTGGTGCAGAAAGGCGTTTGCCGTATTCATCAATTCGTCCTCCTCCATATCGAGGTCTATGAAAGCCGATGGTGAATTGTACTTGCCCACTCGGATCGTCTTGTCTTCGACGAGGAGCACGGTTTGCATTCGGCCGTACTCATCCGTAGACGCGTTCATCCATGTGGTATCGCTCCTCGTACTGGCGTCCCACGCCTGGTTGCTGTCCGTAAACACCTTTTCATGCGGTGTTAGTTTAAGTGCTTCCGCATCAGTCGGCAGACGCGCCGGTGGCGTGGGTCGTGCCAATATGCTGCGTGTTACAGTGGCGGTCGTCACATCAGAACTAGGTTGTCCGTTGAGTTGCAAAGAAGACACAATCTGAACATTCGTATTTACACCATGCTTTTGTTCCTCAATATGACTGTATTTGGCCTGAAGGAACTCTTTATTTCCAGATATCTTGTTGTGATAGTCGCTTTTTGACTGAATGGGCTCAGTTGAAGAATTCTCCGACGTTTGCTTCGAAGAAGCGGAATCACTAGGTTTAAGTGACGTCGTTTTAGACAATTCTGTACGGCCAGTATTGTTCAGGTTTATTTTTGACTGAATGGGCTCGGTTGATGAATTCTCCGACGTTTGCTTCGAAGAAGCGGAATCACTAGGTTTAAGTGACGTCGTTTCAGCCAATTCTGTACGGCCAGTATTGTTCAGATTTGTGGCATTCATCGCCGGTTTGTCATTCATATCATTCGATATCTGACTTTGCGTGCCAGCGACAAATTCGTGCCCTTTTACTTTGTTCTCAGTTGACACGGCTGAATAGCTTGCATAGGTCATGACGGTTGGGCTCTGACTATGCACGGGCGTTTCCATATCTTCCTCCTCCTCATTGTGATCAATGTGTTTGTTGCCCAGCACCGAATTCAAGTCAATCTTCACGCCTTGCGGCGTTGTTGACACTCTTCCAGGCGTGCCCGCCAGCGTGGAGCGCCCCGGTGGAATCCATTGCAGCGTCCACACCTCGTGCGGATTTTCCGTGGGTATGTCATAGTCCTCAATCTCGTCCGTCGGCGGTGTGTGATGGGCGCGCAGCCGATCGAGGAGGCTGCGCTGCATGCGCTGCTTCTTGGCGCGGCCGCGCTGATGATGGTGGCGCAGAATCACGTGCGGGTTGTAGTGCACGGAGCGTGAGGCGCGTGCACCCGCTAAAAATTCATTCGCTTCTGGCCGTGTAACTGGAAATTTGGAATGTCCTGATCTAAAAAACGATTTTTGTCAGTCTTGCTGCTGGTGAGTCCGAACAGCTTGCGCCACAGGCTCTTCTGTTTTGTCTTCTTGATTTTCGTGTGCGTGTACTCAATTTCGTTATCGCCGTCCACCTCGCCGCCGGCTTCAGCCTTTCCGCCGGTGCGGCGCGCCTTCACCTCAGACGCCATGCTGCGGCGCTTGGACGGTGCGCTGCCCGATTCGTAGAGGAAGTTCTTAAAGTCGGCATGCCCACCGAGGTCGTCATAGTTCTGATCCGAGGTCATGCTGAAACCGTGGGACAACTTGCCGGGCGCACGCCTGTGCGCGCCGAGTACGTGGCGCTCTGGTCGAATCGGCTCCTCCTCGGCATCGTCATCGCCGTCGTCGTCCGCCTCGTCAATGTGTGCGACGATCGTCGCCAGCTCTTCGGCCACGTCCAAATCGCGCTGCAGTCGGCTACGGCGGTCGCCCTCAACGTAGTCGAACGTAGCACCACCACCACCACTACCACCACCGGCCAGCGCACGCACCCCGCGTTTCACAAACAGCGCGCTGTCCGCGGGATCGATCGTGGCGGTGTTGGTGGCCATCGGATGCACACCTGCAGTCACCTGCAGCAGGACATCATCAGAACGTTTTAGTTTACACTGCGGCTGGCACATAATTTTCAGCGCGAGTTTTTGCAGCGCTGCCTTTTCGACTTCGCTCAGATCGCCAATGCTACCACCAGCACCGCCACCGTTACTGCTCGGCACAGAGATGCTGCTATAGCCACCGCACGCACCGATCGGCGCCACCGTGCTGCTACAGTCGACGCTGTCGGTGCGCGTCGCCGCGTCGAGCATCTCTTGTGCCGAGTGCAGCGGATCGACCGCCTCGGCTAGCTTCTGATCGACCACCTTCAGATTATCAATTATGCAGGACAACATGCTAGTGTCCACCGCCGACTTTTTAAAGATTTGCAAGTCGGGCGGCAGTGTTGGTGGCGGTGGCACGGCTGCTGTCGCCGCCGCTGCCGGCAGCGGCTGGAACGCATTGAGCGACTGCAGGAGGGCAGCGTTGTAAGGGCTTTGCGGAGTGCCAAACATCATCGGATACGGAATTGGTGACGAACTCGCCAGCGGCACCGGTCCGCTGGTGGCCAGCAGATTCGATAGCAAATTCTGTAAATCGGCCGCAGGCGCCGCCGCGGAAGGGCTGGGACTATACGCTGAAAAGTTGGACGTTACCGTTATCTGTCGCTTGCCCTTCTTCTTGGGCTTGTTGTAGCCCTTGTCGGGACAGCCCTGCAGAGGCTTGGTAGGTGTGTTGCATGATTCGGGACCCTCGTCGTCGTCGTCCTCGTCGTTGCAGTGAGTGCCGTGCGGCGGACACGCTTTCGCTGTCTGCAAAACATTAAGTCCACACACAAGATATATTGCAGAACACTTTGATCATTCAGAATGCCTACCGTAGTGGGTGCGGCCGTCGTATGATTGCTGCACGAGTGTATCGACGGCAAGGTGGTGGGCTGTTCCACGTACTCGGGTATATCGTAGCCGCCCGAGCCGGTGTCATCCGGCTCCTTGTTGCAATCCTCGCCGGTGTCGTTGTAGATGTGGAAGCCATTGTACAGGTTGACGCACTCCTTGCCCTTGCAGATGGGCATCTTGGTAGTGTTGCCGCTCTGCTGGGTCACCACCGCCGTGAGGGTACCCTCACTACTTCCGCCGGACGCCGCGGAGGCGCCCTCACTACTTCCACCGGATGCCGTCGAGGAGCGCTCACTACTTCCACTAGAAGCCGTGGAAGTCTCCCCGGATGCAGCGGCAACCGCCTCGGACGATGCACCACCACCAGCCGTTGACGCACTGTTGCCGGCGCTGGGCCCAGTAGACTCCGCCGCATCCTTCTTGAACTTCAAGTTCAACTCCTTAATGATGTCGTTCTCCCAATGGTATGGGCTCGTGGTGGCCGTGGTGGCGATCGTGCTGGTCACTGGCTTTGAAGTACTTGCGGCTTTCGGCGCCGTCACGCGAGTGTGCTCGCACGTGCTTTGCGCCGTGCGCTGCTCCTTTTCGCCGCACGACGATAGTAGGTCCGATTGAGTTGTGGTCTGGTTAGCTGGCGGCATTGCCGTCACCGTGATGGTGACTTGTGCGGCCGCAAAGTTGACTTTTTTAGTGTTTGCTGACGACTGCGTGGAGCTCGGCCCAGAAGCGCAGCCATCCGATGCGTCGCTCAAATCCGAGCGCGAGCTCATGGACGCAAACGTCGGCCGTTGCCACGGCGAGTGCGGTGGCGCCGGCGGTGTGCCGCGCGAGCTGCCGTATTGCGGCATCGGCGGCGTCGCCTGTTTCATCGACGTCTCGCTCATCGGCCGGTTCTCCTTGATCCCCGTCGACAGCCTGGCTAATTCGACGCCGGCGGCGTATATCGGGGTAACCCGCGGCGAGCGCTTGTGTGGCTTCATGGGGCTGGCACCACCACCACCACCACCACCGCCGCCGCCCGAGTAGAACCCATCTGCGCCTAGCAGCGGGTAGTCGTCGTCCACATGAACCACCTGCGTGCTGTCCACCGCCTTCCGACCGGGCGTCGGCTGCACAAGGGTGGTCGCTTTCGCATTACGCTGCACCGTCTTGTGCGTCGTGCTGTGCGTCAAGTTCACTACCTTCGACACCGGCGCCGCCGTCGTAGTGGCGCCTGCTGCCGTCGCCGCCGTGCTCGTGCTAAATATATTGGGAAAGGTGCGCAGAAGACCCTCATCAACGCCGCTCGAATACACCGCTCGATTTGTGGTTGAATGCTCCTTTAAACTCGCCGTTGGCGAGTGCTTATCGTTCGGCTCCAGCGTCTTAATCTCCATCAGCTTGCCGTTAATGTGCGGCATGCTCGCCGCGACCGTGGTGCGCGGCGTCGTCAATACCACCATCATGGTGGCCGCGTAGTTCTGCATCTTGAGGTTGATGTCGTTGGTGGCGTCGGCGAGGTGCCCCAGGTAGCTGCCGCGCCCGATTGGCATGTGAATGTAGCGGCGCTGTTTATGCGCGCGCCGCACCCGCGGCAATGGCGGCCGCTTAAACTGTCGCATCTTAAAACTGAGTATCTTATCGATCTGCTCCTTGGTCACCGCCGACTTGCTGACATCCAGCTGGTCGTCCGTCTTGCCGGACATGGCGGACGGAAGCGTGGGCGATGTGTTGCTGGCGTCCCCGCCGCCAGAGTTGCGCGAGGCATCCACATGGCTGCCGTCGTACAGGCTCGTAAACGCACTGACCGCGCTATGCTCGCCTCCGCCGTTAATACCGACCGGGAAATCATCGATGTCTAAATTTTGAATTTTCGTTATCGAATTGCGTACGTTGAGGACGGGCGCGCCCCCCGGAATGACAACGCGAGGAGGAGAGGAGGGATCGTTGAGGTCGTCGAGGTCGATCGCCCGCTTACCTACGCTCCCGCCGCTACGTGTGCTGTACGCCGGCAGGGTGCACGTGGAAATTAGCATCAACGCGTAAATGCTGGAAGCGAGAAACATGGACGTTTGCACGTGCGCGCGACGGTCAAATGACAACCGAAAAACAAGGAAGGAATGAAGGGAGACACTTACCAATTTACATGCAAACGCATCTGACAGGATCTAGCGAGTGCAAGCAAATTGTCATTATTGGGGCGGCAATCTCATGCGGCGTGGACTCGAATCTGAAGTGGTGTGAAGAAGAATAGTTAAACGCTGGCCACAAAACGCGCCGCAAAAACGGTGTGTATATATATAAAATGTCTGTCGTTTTGTCAGGCGTCGCCCGTTTCAACTGACACCTGCATTGCAAATGCGTCAAACATTCCGGCGAGCGCTTGATTTTCAGACTGTTATTTAATTGCACTGACAAGACAATTGCGTTGAAATCATGTTGAAATCGTTGATTTTATTTGCGAATCAATATTGAGCCGACGCCCTATGCCAACGCCGACTGACGGTGCGTGAAGCTAAAGGATCGCATGTCCGTTCCGTTTCGATTACGTTCTGGCAACGGTTTTCCTTTCTATAATAATGCTCAATGGCCTGATTGCTTATAATTCTATTTGATGAGATTGATTGCATTTTTGTGTAATGGAGAATCAGGATAAATTTGCGTTTGGTGCGTGCCGCAGGTGGAAATGAAGTTCGTGCATCCGACCCACGCACGCATCCCTAATGAAAACAAAGGGACGGCGAAACCAATAAACGCAAGTCAGATGAAAAATCGTGCCAGAAGAAAAACGAAACAAAAAATGCAAATCAAAAGAACATTTTTCCAAACATTTTCTTTTGATCTGCTAATGATACATGGAAATCGAAATCGAAATCAATCTCTGGGAAAATGTAATCAGGATAATACTTGCACATTATTATTATCTGCACTTGTAACATAATTAATTCATGCAGAGATATGCAATTGAACCATATGGCGCGTCGGGCTCTTATCAATCGACATTGTGTGCGATAATAAAAAATAACGAAAGTCGAGCTGAGGGGTTGCTACCTGTGTACCTGAGCGCGCGTGCGGGGGAGTCGGCGGTAAGTATAAAAGCGCGAAAAGTCCTCGGCGGCGTTTCAGTGCCGCGCCGTCCGGCCGTGCAAAAAGCCATTCGAATCATTTCCACACACAATTTCCAATGGGTCTTTTACCGTGCTTGTTGTGGGTGGTAGGCGTCGTTTTCGTTGTCGTGCACGCCAATCCGGCATTCGTCGACATCAGTAAGTGCGACGAATTGCAATTACCATAATCTCCCCCCCTCCCCCTCTCACATCCTACTTGTTGTACAATCTAACTTATTCAATTTCGAGTTAATCTCCGCCTGCGGCGCTTAATTTACTGGTCTTCTGCTTCTTGTTTTTCTTTTTGCTACTTTTCTTATTTGGTTGGCAGCGCGTTATCGAACCGAAGCGGATGAATGGCTGGCGCGCGTCAACGACGAACTGCTGGAGTTTACGCAGATCTGCACGAAGCTCACGTGGGATATCATGATCTACGGTACCGATGAGCCGACACGCAAGAAGATGACCGCCATCGGGGAAGCGCGTATTGCGTGGAAGAATCGTGTATGCGACACCCAATGGAATCGTGCCCTCCTCGACGATCTACAGCAGCGCGCCCTGTATCTACTCTGTCGTGGGCCCAAATTCACCGAGCATATTGAAACGTAAGGAAGGACAACACATGCTAATAAGATTCTTATATACCAAATGTGCAAAGACAGTGTAGAAATGCAAGTCTTGAGCGCTATGCAAGCAGCCTACGACAATCGCGTGTGCTTGAACAACTCCTCACCGACCCCCTTTGAACTGCTGCGCAGCCCGGATCAGCAATATGGCGGCGACTACCCTCAACCGGGGGATTGCATGATGGCCGAACCCGATCTGGAATACCTCATTAAAAGACAGGACTTTAACGCCGCCCAGTTGGCGTTTGTGTGGTTCGCGTTCCATGACGAGATCGCCGCGAAGATACGCGTGCTGTATCCGATGGCCGTGGTCACACAGAACCATGTGGCACGTGCCAATGGCTACGCGGATATGGGCGCATTGTGGCGTAGTGAGTTGGAAATGCCGGGGTTGGAAGAGCAGGTGGAGGAGTTGTTCAGGGAGATACGACCGTTGTATGAGATTCTGCATGCGGTTGTTAGGCACAAGTTGTATCTGCGGTACGGGGACAGCGTTGTGAATCCGCAAGGATCTATACCGATTCATCTCACAGGTAAGTAGACATCTATAGACACATAATATTGTAAAACAGTTTGTTTTTGGGGAATGCTTAAAAGGGAATATGTGGGGACAAAACTGGCGCGCGTTAATGGGCCTGTTCTTCAACACGACGAGTTTGGATTTGGATCGGCGGCTAAAGGAGAAGGGTTGGAGTGTGCAAGAGATGCTGATGCAAGCCGAGGATTTTTACACGTCCTTGGGGCTTCCGGCGATGACGGAGAAGTTTTGGAAGTATTCCATTTTTCAGGAGCGTGAGAATTCTTCAATGTGCCATGGAACTGCTGCGGATCTTTTCACTGGTGACGATTACAGGTCATAATTCTGAAAATAATATACGTTGATAATAATAATAATAAATGTGTTATGTTGTCGTAATGAAAGTGGGCATTTTGTAGGATTCTACTTTGTGCCAAAGTGAACATGGAAGACTTATATGTGATTCACCACGAAATGGGACATATTGAGTATAATATGGCTTACGCACATCAACCAGCCA
>JARJDR010006259.1:0-11474 GCA_030264135.1 Myllaena sp. GC000078 | reverse complement strand
GGGGTGTCATCACTGATTGGTGATGATGACTAGAGGTAAACTATATGCGAGCGAATTTGCGAAAGCAATCGAAGCAAATTGACTTGTCGAACACCCCGCGGTGTGGCACTTTACGAGCCATACCGCATGTTGCATGAAATCCACCATCGCACCAATCCAGCGCGCGAACAATTATCTCTAAAGCTAATGCGGCTAATTAGTCAAATCTGATGATGGTGATGTTGATGAGCATTACGCGCGTGCTGGGCGCATCTGCGCGCCGCCCGCCGACGCATCTGTCTGACGATGACACTGGGCACATGTCCTCACCGTCGCCGTCGCCCAACACACGCTAGTTATGAATGAGATATGCAATTACATGCGTAGTAAGTTCGAGTTGAAAATTTAAATTGATTGAGATGATTCGGAATGATTCAAATCGCCAGCATCTGTGCCTAGTACTACTACGCCACTATACTAGTTGTCATCGTGTTTGTTTTGGACGCGACAAGTTAATTCCAGGAAAAGGAAACAATGCACTTGGTATCTTGGTAATTACGTACTATGAATCAAGCATCAAGCTATGAATGGAATGAATGTATGAATGAATGTATTAATTGACCTTTGCTGCAAATGCAAATAAACCTAAATGGAGAAATTTGAAATGGTATTAGAAAAAGCTACCTCTTTGCTACGCGTGTCAACAATGGCAGAAGTGTATGGCAACTCGGATGTCACGTTGCACGTCACGTTCTTCTTCCTCCTCCGCTTTTCGGCTGCCGCATCCCTGGATCAGATGTCACGATGTATAATTATTGAGTCAGCGAATGCTCGTTCGCGTGCCGCAAAATTGTTCGAACATCGGTTTGCGAGCCTCCCCCTAAGTGAGTTTGGATGCGGGCATTGTATGTGTGTAACATTACGTACTTGACGGTGGTGGCGGCATCCCTTCTCACTCTTCCTCCCTGATTATACGTATCGGGGGCGCGACAGCGGGGTTGCGGGCGCATTCGTGCGATTTTGCCAATGAGGCCAATATTCAGCTTTCACCCGAAGACCGGAGACATGACAAACTTCTGCGAATCCTAACCATTTTAACCTAAACTCTAAAATAAATAAATATCATCATGGCCGGAAATAAGAAAACGATCGATAATCGCCGATTTTTGAACATATTACTCTACCGGATGTACAAAACCGATCGATAATGCACAAAATTTGAACATTTTCTGTTTGACATGGAACAAAAACCAAACTCCCCTAAAAAAACAATCGACATACGTGCGCAATAAGTATTAGATTCATTCACGCGGCATGCGGCAAGCAGTCACCATCATCATCTAATCAAACGTGAATGATAAGTGACTATACAATGTTATATTGTGTCGCGTTGAGAAAACGAGCAATTGCCAGGGCGCGGGCGGCGCGACGATTGCATTGTTGACTTTGCATTACGATTCCGTACATCCTGCCCGCTGGTCATCATCATCATCATCATCATCGCATGCGTGACAGTAAGTAAGCGAGCTTGCGTGCGGACGTAATACATCTTAGTCTCGGCTCGGCTCGGTCTCTCCCACGCGATCGCGATCTATCTGGTGGTGTGCGCAAGTGATGCTGATCATATTGTTGATGCAATGTTTATTGTTTGTGTTCCATTATCAGTCCGTCTCCGATTATCTCGATTCACATTGCTACACATTCTCCTTTGATCGTCGATTACTATCGAATTAAAACCGGGAATGAATGACACATTCGCCCCATCAAGTGGTCTTTGCCTTTCGAGTCCATCTTCAACGGTGTAATTGTTCGCGTCACGTTCTTTGCTTCTTGCGGCGCTGATAGCACGTTTTTAATGACGGGAGTATTTTCCACACACGTGGCTTTGTGATGCAGATGTATAATAAGGACACGTGCGGCACGTGCCTCTCAATATTGTCGCTACATCGTATATTGTATAATATTCCGATGGAATTTTAGTCTGCTTTAGTCTGCAGTCTGCTTCTAATGGAAGAGGTCAATTACGAAATGATCTGGTGATAAATATTGACCTCTCCACGCTACCTACATGCAATCAAGCACAATTAAATGTTCATCAAAACGTTAAAATGTATAACGTGCGCTTGATGAAAGTATTTTTGTGCACAACGCTTTGCACTACCCACGCGCCGTGCGCGCATCATCATCATCATCAGCATCACGGATGACAAACGGTTAATAATAATAATACCGTATGGCAACTGAAATTGATAGTTAAACACAGCGAAGAAGTGAAACGGGCGATAGATAAGGAAGCGCGGCGAAAAAAAAAGCGCAGCGCACAGCCAGCGCCCGCTTAAGTAAGTAAGTGGCGGTACGATTAAGTTCACTAATTGACCCGCAGGCCAACAAACTAACCGCCTACACCTACGCGCCCGCGCCAATCATAAGTTATTAAACAAACTGCTTCTCCAGCTCAGCTCAACGCTCATATTTTACATGTGACATTGTGCAATATAAAAACATAACAATAAGATGGAATGGGGCGTGAAACCTTGAAGAGTCAATACCGATAATCATGTTTGCACACAAGACTTAAGTCAACTTTTATTGCAGCACCACCCTTGGGCTATAAAATGGCGGCGGGCGGCGGCGTTATTGATTTTATTCGAAAGTTATTAAAGCGTGGTGGCCAACATGCAATAAAATTCCACCTTCACCAGTTGTCTTGCCTGTTTAAAATATGAAAATTTGTTTGCGCTAGCCAAAGTCAAGTTACCTGACTGAACTGAAGTCAACTTGGGTGTCATAAACGTCCATCCGCCAGCAGAACCCAAAGACGTTAACAGATGAAGCTCCAGGCAAAAGAGTAATAAAGCAATAAAATAAATATGCTCACAGCCGCACGGTGAATGAATGGGGAGGGCCAATTTTCCGGAATTCCTGCTGTGTAAAAGTGGCTGTGAGACTGTGTGCAATCACTTCTGGGAAGTCGGCCGCGTTATTTCCCCAGTCTCGTCACACATCCGATTCGGATCCGCGTATAAACACACTGGCGAATAGGTAATCAATCAGGCGTTTGATCTGGACCGCGCGCGCGCGCGGCTGTGGCGGGCTTTTTGTGTGTGCTAGGCAATCAAAATAAACATCGCGGACGCGAGTCTTTACTACATCACTCCCCGAAGTGCATATGGATCCATGGATCATCCTTAGCATCAACATGATCATCATCATCCTCCAATGTAGTCGTCATCAAGGCGAAAAAACGATTCCTAAAATTTACCAGATCCCTTTTGTTGCGAGTGGCTAGCAATTCAAAGAGTAAGTAAATCAGAGATGAAAACATAGAAAGAAGTAGTATTTTAGTTATCGTATATTTCAGTCGTTTTGGCATAAATAAAATTTACTTATAAATGTACACAACTACTATTTACAGATATAATACAATAAATAAGATTGCAGATTGCAGATCACATCACAGTTTGCAGTTTGTTGACCCAGAAAGGGAAGTTTTTCTACGGCCGCGTAACAACACTCAGCGGTTTGAAGACGTCCGGTGAAGGACGTTGCGGCGGTTCGGGACTACTGCTGCAACTGCTGGGCGATAACGCCTGTTGGTGCTGCTGCTGCTGCTGCTGCTGCTGGTGGATGTGATGCGATGGACTGAACTGCATTGGGAGCGGTGCCGGAATGCGCAGCCCTCCGCTACCGTAGAGGTCATACGTGGGTGCATGATGAGGCGGCATCGGGGGTGGTGGGCCGAATGTTGTGAACATCGGATGCTTGGGCAGCATGTAAGGATGATACCGCTGGTACATTGAAGCCAACAACGCCGGATTGGGGTAGAGACCCATCAGTGGATGGTAACCCGTCGGCGGTTGCGGTGGTTGATGGGCAAACGGCGATGGTAACACCATGGAACGCTTAAAAGCCGCCAACCGGGAGCGACTCGCCGCTGTGGAACGCCGGCGCAGTTTTCCCGTCGTCCCACCGATAAACACATCATCGGCGCTCTGGTCAAGCATCCAGTAGTTGCCCTTCCCCGGATCGTCGTAATGCCGCGGCACCTTCACAAAGCACTTGTTTAGGCTCAAATTGTGGCGGATTGAATTCTGCCAGCCCTGCTTGTTCTCGCGGTAGTACGGAAAGTTGCGCATGATGTACTCGTAGATTCCGTTCAGAGTGAGACGTTTCTCGGGACTGTTGCGGATCGCCATCATAATCAGCGCGTTGTATGAGTAGGGTGGTTTTTCTTTGCTCTTGCGCTCTTTATCCTCGGCGGTGGATTGCTTATCGTTCTCCACGTCGACCTCCTCTTCGTCGTCGTCGGTGCCTTTGCTGCAGTCGAGCGGCGGCGTGGAGCTGGTCACGTCTAGGTCGCTGTCGCAGCTGAGCTCCGAGACGGGCGATGGTATGTCCACCCGGATGTTGCTGGTATCATCGTCGTCGTCGCGGACACTCTCGGGGATGAGCGCGCTGATGGAGAACGCGTGCCGCAAGGGCTTCGATGCTGGCGTCGTCGTCGTCGTTGTGGTCGACATGGTGGTAATCATGGTACTACGTGTACGCACAAGGAAAACTCTGAACTGTGATGCGCACGATACGAAAGCTGGATTGAGACTGCCACCTCCACGTCCAAAACTCTTAATTTATATCTACTCGTGGACTTGGAGGAGGGATTTAGTACCACCAATCGGATCCAATGCGCCGCCCTTCGGAGGCGTAGCTTGTGCTATGTATCCATGCAGCAGGTGTTGTTGGACTGTGCCCCTTCGTTATGGTGGGCCTATTGTTGGCCGCGCCGAAAACACCCATGGGGGATGTTTATGATACAGGGGCAGATGTTGCCGTAGGAGATGTACTAACATGTACAAAACATTACCAAACATATTGTCAACAATGGGCTGGCTGCGCATTGAGGGTGGGGATAAACGGCGGTGGTCAAATTTGGAATTTCGGTAATAACAATTCTGTGGTATCAATTCGGTTCGAGTGTGTCCGCGTTCGTCTCCAAATCGGATTTGCAACTTGACGGGTTAAGCTTACCACGGTTTTCGCATGAGTGCACGTTTTCATATTGAGATGAGATGAGTCGTCTCCTCACACTTATTCGATAAACAGGCGAAATATTGTGTATCAGAATCGCTCCCAAGGGAGATGATTATAACGTAACTTGAATATTACGAGTTTTTTTTTCTTTTTTGCTGGGCGCAACGCTGATTAGCAGGACTAAATTGCAACTCGATATGAAATTTAACCACATCATTGCGTACTCTAGCACCTAGTATTATCGCTTCGTTACTGTCAATAAGAAAGTTTAAAAAGGAAGTTTTTTACGATTTCTTTGGCTTACTTAGTGGCGGGATTAGCACATATCCAGGTTCTAATCGGATAACCACCTAACCAAGGAGGCTGCGTTGAGCCCTTGTCAACAAAAATCGATTCTTGCAGCCCTTACAACACTTTTGACGAGTTGATGACACCGCATCGTTCTTTCCTTCGTTTCGGCGCGGTGGCACTTTAGTTTTTGCCGGCGTGGAACGCTGGCTTTGTAACGCTATACATGGTCGATTATTGGTTTAAACTTATTCAATTCCCAAAAGGGTACTTTGAAAATCATGCGCGTGGAATTAATTCTGTCGCTTTTGAGGCTGAGACTTTGTGTCAGAGGAATGCAGCCAGCGCGCGCTTGGAATTTGTTTTGATCACTAATTAAACAAATCCAAAGCGCGCAATAAACGATTTGATTGCGCGTATCGTGGCGTGCGTTTTTATTATCTTCCCATCCAGGTGGGAGGCGCTCTTCGCTCCCAGCCCGCAATTACACAACGCACATCGTAAATGGTTGTCTTGTGTCTATTTATTCGTTTATTTACAACCCGCGCGCCATGCGACTGGGACTGGGAGCGTTATAAACATTCGAAGAACATGTGAACTTTTCACTCGATGCTAGATATGTATTTGATACTGGTTAAAACGCATTAAAAACGTGGTTGTAAAATACTTCTGCTGGGTAGGTAGATTGCGTTGATTTACGATACCCGCTCGAAATGGAATTTGGAATGTTATCGCTTATAATTATTTATAGAAAATATTAATTAAATTGAGATACATATTACACTTATTCGAAGAGCCATCGGGCTTCCGAATCCGGAGTGATTTGATTTTATGCGCTATAAAATCACCAAAGATCTAAACATCAGCTACTACATACCGAGCTTAAGATTAAGTCATAAATTGGTTATTTTTTCCACTCTTCTTTCTCACCGATGTTGACACCAAATCGTGTGTTTGTCATATTTATATTTATTTTACGTTGGGATCTATCGCTCTACTGCCTGCCTGGAGGGAAATGTGGAATAATCCATGCAATGTGTGTGAGTTGGGCGTTGACAGGTGACTTATTGATTCTTTAAGTCGCCTTTGCGTCGCCGTCGGTTTGCCGAAATGGACACCGTTTCGGCGTGTCGAACAAAGTCATCATCATCGATGCTGCTGCTGCATGCAGGGGCCGAAGAGAGGAAAGAAAAGGTCCATAATGGTCGATGGGAGAGATCAAAGAGCTCCGTTGATTTTTTGGCGCGCGCATAAGTCGCTCAGCGGTACACAGCGGGTGGTTGGTGCGAGAGTGAAATGTCACCCAGTCACCCCGCCGGCCACATAATACCCACGCACGTACGTTTTGCCGCATTCGATACACCAGATTACTTCTGGATCCATGCATGAAAAACATGTACATTTGTTACTAATTCTTCTTGGACTATTGTTGCCTTAAAATGGGCGATGAGTATGCGAATTACTGATTTGAAAAACGAACGCTTCAACACTACCACCAGTGATTTATGCTTGGCGATAAAACAAATACGAGCTGGAGAAAGAAAATAAAATCGATATCGATCTACAGAAGGGCGAACTATGGAATAGAGCCATTATTTAGCTTTGTGTCGACAGTGGTTGAGGGAAGTCAAGCCGACAGTCTAATAGACTGATCAGAAAAGAAAAAAAAAGTACCCTTATTCTTCTATTTCTTCTTCGGCGATTTTTTCGACTTGATTCTATTAAGTTATGTCGGTTTCGGTATTCTGCGGATGAAATGAGACGAATTGGTCGGAGGGACGCCAAATATTTTGCCCGAAAACATGTCATCGGCTCGCTCGGCTTGGGGAGATATAATTAATAGTTTGTTTTACTGCCAAACCTGACGACTGACGATTTAATTACGGAATGCTATGCTATGCCCCGCCACTACCATACCTAAATCGATGGTGTAGTCTGAATGAAAGCAAGCCGAAATAATTAAATGTTGTTAAGGAATGATTCAATCTATCCGCTGCGACTTACGCACAAGCGTAAGTCGTTTCAATTGCAGCGATTAATAACGCATAAATCATCGTTTAAGACTCGTTCGATGACAATTTATACGAAGTTCTATCGATTCATTCATACAATGTGTTAACAAATTGAAGCGCAAGCATTTGAAAGACTACCGTTTTTTTTATGAGATTTGTTCGTGTTTTATAATTTTATAACTTTATAGTTTTATTGAGGAGTTGTTTGAGGTAAACCTCCATGGGGTAAATATCATATTTCATATTTTGGGAGGGGAAACAACAGCAGACAAAAGTCAACAATGTAAATAACGTATCGTAAAAGTATACCATACCTTCTCGGTCTGCCACCGTTCGTTCGCTGGTGGTGAGCCACCAATTTTACAATTTCATGTTTTATGACAACCACCAAAGAAGCAAGGAAGCAAGGAAGCAAGCGTAGTGCGTGTAGTGACCCACAGAATTCGACTCGCTTTCATTTCTATGTAAAACTTTCACGTTTTATTGGCACACGATGATAATTTACGGAAGCCCAAAACGCACGATTTAGGGGCACGCAATAAACAACTAAACCCGCGCAAGCAATGGAAAGAATGTTGGGCACTGCGAAAACAGAAACTAGATATTTATATGATTTGTTTTTATTGCGCTTCACTTGACTTCTTTTGTTGTTCTTGTCGCCTTGTTGCAATATGTTGCTTATACAAATTGCATTCTAAAGTAACTCGACACGTACTACATACCTACACACACACGAATGGGAAATGGGGAGGAAGAGATGTGTCCAGCCAGCGTCCAGTTTGCTCGTTATTCCTTTCCCCCTCGCCTCGTTATAGATGTCTTATATCTTAGCTTCTTTTTGTTTGTAGTTGTCGTCGCTCACGACGCGGACTTCTCTAACAAGTGAAACACGAGCGTAATACGAGCGACGACTTGCTTTTGCTTGTTAGCAGCGCAACTGGACGTAATAAGAGTTGCAACAAACAAGTTGTTGCAGCAGCATTGTAGGGCATGATCATTAAACGGTGGCAGCGGCAGCGGTAGCGGCAAGTTTTGCCGCTTCACTGCAATTAAGAGCGAGCGCTCCGCCGATTAATTTCGCCCTGGGTCGGGCCAACCTCTGGGCCGTGCGCGGGGCGTATTGTTTGCCATTCACAATCATTCAGTGCTTGATTTTGCACATTTCAGCGCACATTTTCGTGTGCATGTGAACCGTTTTTGCTCGCGTTGCACAAATACAAAAAACTTATGGCAAACAATCGAATCGAATACGATTAATTCGAAACGAATAAATTCATCTGCCCGAAGGCGATGGCGACCTTTGTGGTATGGTAGTGCTTGCCTCCCGCGACAGCAGCACTTCATTCATGCGATCATGTAAAGTAAATGTTTTCACAATGTGATTACACTTGAATGTGGGATGCGGGTGCAGTCTGGCCACTAATTGACGCTATCGTCGGGCTGCTGCTGCTGCTGGACACAGTTGTGTTTTACTCGAATCGCTTAAATTCAACACGACCACCGTCATCATCATCATGATGGTCAAGCAGTCAAAGTGTTTGTTTTCGAATGGGTTGAAAACTTGCCTCTCGTGTTTCGATTAGGGTTAATTGAATTAACTCAAATGTGTGCAACTTTACGATGGAAATTTACTCTTCCGAGTATGGTTGCTAAGTCGGTGTATTGAAATTCAAATATTGAAATTTGGTTGAAGGTAATAAAACTACCGTCCGTCCGTCCGACTGACTTCTTAATCCGCCCTAATCGATGTTGGAATCGCATCAATAAACGCCCATCGAGCAATGATTTACGATAGGGATCGATATTTGGCATACCTAGTAGTCAATAATATTTGTAGTGGTTTGTTTCACAATCCGCCTGCATTGTGTCATCTTTGTGAGTTATGATTACACTTGGAAACTGTATTTTCCCCAAAAAAATAAATGTTAGCACCCGCATGGCCAAAGCCAATGTTCGGTTCTCACGATCGCAACCGACTTTTACTCGTTACTTGCTTGCAATTAGCGATAATTAATGATCTGTTAGGTAATTTCTGCATCATTAAGCATATTTTGACTTTTAAATCTGTATTTGATGAGCCAACCAGATTCAAATCTGATGTGACTTTTATAATTAGTTAACTTATTCAAACTTTAAGCTACTATAGCTTCGAATAGCAGTTTAGAATAGACGGTTAATTGCTTGCCAGCATTGGTTTGGGTGACTCTTGTTAGCCACATATTGTGTTGTGTGTTGGCTCGCGCCAATTGCAAATAGATCACCGAAGCACTTCCTGGTACCCTACGGTTTTCTTCTCTATGGTCCGGCGCTTTGAAAAGAAACTTGCGCTGGGCAAAGAGCAGATGTTGTACAGACATACACCAAGTCAATAACAGCGCTCCGGAGAGTTAATGGTGGGCTTGTGCCTCGTTTACGCGCAATCTGCTTACCGCATTCTTTCCTGCTTCCAACACACAATATGTTTTTTTTTTCTTGGGTGACACATGAATAAGACATCAAGCGAACCAATTGTCCACTTTTTGACACATTTCTTGCCCCCCGAAAAGAGTCAATAATTGTAATTTTCGCTTTGCATTTGAATATCCAAACTTTCTATTGAAATTGGTTGGCGTCGCCGTCGTAGGTAAATCGTTTGTTTACGTTGACTTCTTAATCCATCGCCGTGGCGCGCGTCCGCGCCTCGCCTAATGACCATTCTTATTCTAATCAAGTTATATTACTGGCAATATTGTAAAATGTTGACTTCTTAATCTCTTTGGCAATATGCCGATACCGCCCTGACAACAAGCGCCTTCTACTTAAGTCATATTTTATGTATGCGACTTAAGGCATTGAGTTTGGGGATTTGATGAATTTATTCGAATAAGTTCCCACTGCTTGGTTTCACCCCCTCGTGCTGGGTGCGCCCGGTGGACGGGCAGTGAAAACATATAACAAATCAATGCAATGCGCCCTTTGCAATCGGCACCCCTGCGGAACAAAAACATTAACCACTTCACTACAAGTCCATAATGGAGCGCCATGCGTGTGTGTGGAGTATTACGCCGGGCAGCAGGGGATGGGGGGCGCAACGAGCAACGAATGCGTAATCAAAATAATCATTGCCGAAAAAAGTTGTGTGTGCGCTGCGGGTGGCTGCAATACGCACGTGCGTCGCTCTTTGCGAGATAATAAGATCGCGTGCGTGCGTGCGCAAACAACCATTATTTTTCTGTTATACTTACTTATCATCTTGTTGATGCCAAAGAGAGGGCATTGATTATAAGACTTTATTAAAAACCACCCCAAAAAAAATTCAAATTTAGCATTTTAATTGGTACATATTTAAATGAAGAAAAGTAAATTTATCGATTGATTGCAGGTATAATTAGAAATTAGAATTGTTGTCGGTTTGTTTGATGGCGCACACCCTTACTCACTCGTATTATCATTGCTCGAGATTACAGGCGCAAAACCGACGGGGCGTCCCTTCCATCCATCCCTTCATCATCATCATCCCTTGATACTCGTTTGTATTTTTGTTAGTTTGGTTTACGCCACGCGACTGATGTCATGCTGCGTGCGAACGCATAAAACCCATCCCGTTTCGTTCTTCATTAAAATGTTGTTTTCGCAAATGCTTTTGTTGCGCGCGATGGCGCGACACGTGCGCGATTATCATAGACAATTAGATCTCTACCCGATAATCATCACATCACGTTCGCTCTTCTTTGGCGCGCGGCGGAGGGCGGGGGAGGAGGGGAGGAGGAGGAAGCAAAAACATTGTATATTATTGCTGGCGCTGCCCTTTGATCGCCATCGATTGATTGATCAAGAAGTGCTCGCGCCGTAAATATTTACATACAGTCATACAAGATGCGCTTTGAAACTGAACACACGGCAGAGGCAGAGGCGCAGGCAGTGATCTAATAAACATCCAGTTCAAAGATGATCTATGTACTTTCACATTCACTGCCCGCCGCCCGCCGCCCGCCGCGTCGCTATTGATCTATTTCGATGTAAGACTCTAAGATATGCGCCGTGAATGGTACGACTAAGAGGAAGAGGTTACTACAGTAGAACTTCGTTATAACGTACTCGGATATAACGTTTGCTCGGATATAACGTTCACCTCAGGATGGCCCCAAGCATTTTCCATGTAAATTTGATCGGATAGAACGTTTTCGG
>JARJDR010006253.1:0-63510 GCA_030264135.1 Myllaena sp. GC000078 | reverse complement strand
GGCCACACGCTGCAATCACCAGCAAACTAATAAGTAAGTACATGCTTATTTCGAGCGTTTTGCCATCGCTGCTGCTGGTGGTGCTATTAGTTTGCACCGGTGGTGCGCCTTCTTTGAAGGGATTCCCGATACCCGGGTTAGGTTGTTCCGGCCGGTAAAGATAAGGCCCGATACGTGCCGCATAGGCCATCACATAAGCGACGTAGGTTTGCTCGTGCACCGAGTGGAAGAGATGCGCCCATGGCCCTAGAATTCAAACGGTTAACTGCTGGCCTTTGACGGTTATTCGCAGCTACCTTCCGCATAGACGAGCACATCGGTGCCGTCGTGCGGTACCTCAGCGGTCTTCACGCCCGCTTGCTGGGAGTACTCGTACGCGTCGGTGTCGACGAGCGTGGGATTCTCACGCTCCACCACGGTGCCGTTGACCACCTGATACTTATAGTTGTTCTCACCGCCGGCGGCGTAGAGTAGGCTCGTATACGGCACGCCATCCGTTTTCGATTCCTGCGCGATGCCGGTGATCTTCGTTGCGCGATCCGCATAGCCAGCGATCACCAACGGATGGGAGTGATCGCTGGTGACGACCACGAGCGTCTCGTCCAGATTGACTTGCGCTACCACCGCCTCAATGGCGCGATGGAACTCCACCGTTTCGCTGAGCGCCTTCTTCGCCTTGCCGCGATGGTGCGAGAAGTCGATTAGCCCGCCCTCCACCTACAAAGTATGCGTTTGATTTGGAGCACCATGTCAGTGGTTGGCTACCAACCATCAGAACGTATCCGTCGGGGTGGCGCTCCAGCTGCCGGATGGCCGCTTCAGCCATCATCGTCAACGATGGTGAACCCTTGGGGCCGGTGTCGCGCTCATGCTCCATTTTCATGTGGCCCTTCGCGAAGATGCCCAGTGTGAACTCGGCCGGTCGCAGGTTGTTGATTTCGCGGTTCGTCGTTAGCGTCACGTACGTGCGGTTGCGCAGCGATTTGTCTTTGACCCACACGTCGACTAGATTGCGCCCGTCCTTGCTGTAGCACGCCCACGTGTCGATGGGGTCGGTTGTGCTGTTCGTCACGTTCGACTGCAGCATTTGCATGCCTCCACCCATAATTACCTAGTGTTTCGTTATGGGAACGATTACCAATAGTTGCACGCGAGGATGTACTACATACATTGATGTTTCTTCCCGGCTCGTCTTCGATGAGCTGGCGCGCGATGTCTTTGCACTGGGATGCGTTGCGCGGCATGTTCGCATCGCACTCCCAGTAGCGGCTGGCGGTGTGCGCGTAGAGCGCCGCTGGTGTTGCGTGCGTGACACGTGTCGTCGTCACGAAGCCGGTGAATTTGCCCGCGCGCTGCGCCCATGTGAAGATCGAGTTGACGCGTGCCTGCGGCAGTAATGACCGGATGCAATCGTTCTGTTCGACGGTGGCGTCCAGGCCGCCGGTGCGCTGGTTTGCTTTTACGCCCGAAAACAAAGCCGTCGCTGTGCTGCACGAATCGGGAACGATTTTATTCGCCGAATATGTCTGGAAACACGATATATTCGTGTATATGGTATTTTGCAGGCTAATGACTACCTTCAGCACTCCGATGTGCGGCGCTTTTTCGAAGGATAGGTATTCTTTTTCGGATTTGCCGAAGATACGCGCGGCGGTGACGGTTGATAGGCCCATGCCGTCACCGATGAAGATAATCACATTCTTTGCAGTCTTGGTGTTCGGACGCACTTTAAGAGCGGCCATCAAGTCGAGGTTGGCCATGTCTCGCCAATATTGCTGATCTATGTGTTCAAAATATTCAAATATATTTCGGGCCATAAATGTCTTCATTTGCAAATTGGTTCAAGTCGTGACATGCTTTAACTTTAAGTGTAAACAAATAAACATCGCACATAAAACACGATTCTAGCGTCGTGAAATGAGTCGAAATGCAAAATACCAAACAAAAAGTAATAAAACTCGTGGTGTACATGCAACATCAAAACACAATGCATTAAGTACAATAATTAAGCACATCAATATACCTTTTACATGCACGTGCTGATATTTTCGTCACGTATGCAAAAATATGATCCATGAAATGATTGGGAAATGAACTTATTACTCGTGCGCTTCAAATCGCCGATTGAACGATATACAATAGTGTTGCTAGTTCATTTGGCGTTTAAATAATTTCCTTTTGAAAAGGACGCGCACGTTCTTATTATTCGTCACGGTCACATTACTTGAAGTGCAATGCGGAATTTTGTCTACACATCTCTCACTCACGCGCGCGATGATGGTGTGATGCAAAATCGATTCAACAAAAAGTATGAATAGTCACTTTTTTTCTGCGAAATTCATGAATTCGCATTTTCAGTATTTTACTGCATGTGTATTAGTAACTCACCTTCCATCGGTGTATGGCTGTAGGAGGCACCGACGAAGATGTATAAAGCAATAACGCACAATTTCCAAAACATTTTGGACCTGCGTTCAACAGTTCAATCAAGTATAATGGCAATCAATTTGAAAGTGTTGCACGCATTCACATTACTATTCACCGGTTATTTTGTCTTATATATTTTCGAATTGTAATTCAAGCGAACGCACACACGCACTGATTAGTTTGAACCGACTTGCTTTCACGGAGCCGGTCAACTGAATGAATCGGAATTCGCGCTCTCGATAATCTAGTGTCCCGCTCACGACACCGCCGACGACGACGACCACGACGACGACAACGGCGATGGTAGTGAACGCCGGTATGGTTTTTATTACAACCTGTCCAAATGACACCAACCGATACTTGTGCGATTGCTCCCACTTGGTCGCCATGGACGGGGTGATCGCATACCTATATAGCGACCCTTGGTGCAGCCGGTAGCCGCTAGTGTCTTATCTGTCGCGATTAATTCGCCGTCGAATCGTTCACAAATAAAGACAGCACGCATTATTCACGCGTCGGATATGAAGATAATACGCGATGCCTACGCACGTGCAAACATAATCACGAGATATAACGCTGGCTGGGCACATGCGAGCATTGTTTTGCACGTGCTGATGAATAAAGAGATTTAACAGGATTTAATTACCTTCAGTCAGGCTATCTATTTATTTATTATTAGCGCAGCTCATGAAGTACTATGTAATTCATGTAATTGAAATATGCGAGCGTCAAAGCAAACATTACTTACCTGGATTTCTGTTTATTCATTTTGTACAATTTTTACCTTCGTAAGTGTTTATGATCTGTTGGCTATCATCAGTGTTTCTGGTTTAAAAAATTAAGCCACGGTGTGCGATTAGCTCCAGCGTCAATCTGAATCGCATGATCAAGTACTGTCGTTTATATTTCGTGACGCATTACTATCTGAATTCATAATTCGCGTCGACACGAACAGCAGAATCGAATGCATATAGCATTATCACCGATGCGATTCGTCACTCTATGTCGATTTAATTTGTGTGTGCGCGCTGATTACCAGGTGCACCTTGCATGTGCGGTGACCTTTTCAGAGGGAGATAATGGCGCGAGGGTCACTCGGTTTCTCTTGGTCGGTCTGATCTCATATTGTTGACACGTGCGATTTTAACATCTCTCGACTTCGAGTTCGTTGTTTGCCGCCCCGCCGGCTTAAGCACAGTCTACTGATTTTACGAGCGCATAAGCATTTGAAATGCGCGAGCGCGGCAAAAAATGGAATAAAATCGAAAGATTTTGGAGGTGTGCGCGGCGCAAGAAAGGCGCGGGAAAATGCTTTATTATTAGTTTTCCAACGCGTACGTTTTACGATCGCTAGTATTCACACTGACCTTGCCCGGTAATGTGAAACTGACTGAGATCCTGCCCGAAAGAGTTTATTCGCGCGTGTTTTACGAGTGTGGTGGCGATGTTTTGAAAATTTTGTCGTAAATAATTATACGAGCCTTCGTCAAGCATTTGCAATATGAAATCGACAGATTTCAATCAGTCCAGTCAGCCAAAAGTGGTTTGTGCAATTTTTATTTAAATAAAATAGACATTTATACATTTTGGTACATTCACGTAGTACGAGTACATCGCACATGCGACATCAAATACACACGTTTGTTACATTTGTCATGATTTGAACGACAAAGAGAAAGAGAGATTATTATTGGACAACAATTTTATACATCTCTGCGTATATATTATTCTGATTATTACCTATGAATAAGTTAATTGAATAAATTAATTATCACCGGCTCGCGGCAATATAATACATTAAAGACACGTACAGTCTGCGTAGGGTATTACAAATTTACGAATGCGTATAGAAATATGATTTCTGCCTCTGGGCCTGCAAACCGAATATTCCGAAAAGTCAATACACACACGCACCATTTAGATTGCTAATCGGATGATAATTAGGTGACAAACGCAGAGCGCCTGCATCATAATATTAGTGTGCTTGCAAGCAATCCGTGTCCGCGTCGTCGATTATATTATGAGTTTTATTATCGTTGTTATTGTTTCACATTTCATATCGAAAGATAACTCTCTCAGTTGACTTAGTCTACTATTATCATACCCGCTTTAATATCTTTGAATTTTCTTACGTTTCCCACAACTCTTGGGACAGTCTCAAAACGGTTAGAAAATATGCTTTCCTCTTGTTCTTCTTCGCTATTCTTCGCCACGAATCGTTATAAAAGTAAATTCTGCCATTGTTACACATTATCACCCGCTTGTCATCGCTCACACCCTGATTATTGTATCAATGTTACGATTACATCCAACCTAATTAATCTATCGATAAACACAACATTTATAGGTGGCTGGGCAACACAGCACTCACATACATACCTAAATTTAATTGGAGAAAGGCATAAATAGTAACTTTTCGTCACAGACAAAACACGCCGGTGTGTGCATGTTGAAATCGCATCACCTTTCACAAAACAGAGCCGTGAGCATTACGCATTTCGCATCACATCGTTCTCGGCGGGGGGGAAAATAACTAAATTCTTGTCGATATCGTTGCGCAAACATTCCGCACGCTTTGATGGCAAACGGCATCCATATATGCATGGGCGTGTGCAATCGACTCGCTTCAGTGGCAAGAAAAGACTCTTTTGAGGGCGGAATCGCATTGGTGTACGCACGTGTGCGTGCGTAGGAATACGTAGAATAAATCATGCGACAAATTAATTAATGCACCGACACCAGTTGGATGTGATTTATCATGCGTGTGTCATCGCTGCCGGTCGACGCCGAACGCTTTGCCGATGCGCCCGTCGAGTTATTCGTAAGGACCTCCGACAAGGAGCTGTTTTGCGTATGCGTCGTGGTCGTCGTCGTCGTGGTCGTCATTGTATAGTCGCGCGTTTTCTTCTTTTTCTTCTTCCGCTTGCAATCGAACCATTTGAATGGCGGAATGTTACTGTAATGATTGCGATTCGATTGTATTGTTGCATTGCTGCGAAAGTGAATTGCGGAGTACCTTAAAATCTTGCAGAAGTGTGTTGAGAAGATGCAGTAGATGATTGGATTGGCGGCGGAATTGAGCGGCGCCAGGCTCTGCACGAAGGTGGCGATGGCGATGTTCGCCTGCGTCTGCGGTATGTAGCCGAAGACCTGCAGCAGGTCGAAGATGATGTACGGACTCCAGCACAGGATGAATACTGCGACATTGTATACACGCCGACATTAGCAACAAGGTGCGCATTTGGCGTGGTGGCGCTCACCGCTAACTATAACTAGGGTGATTTTGACAGTCTTTACTTTCGCGCGCGGTATGAGGCCGCGTGAGCTCACTCGTCGAGAATTGTCCGAGCCTGAAAATTTGATAAGGTTGCGCATTTCGCACATAACTTACACAAGAACTTGACGGGGGGGGAAGAGGTATTGCGATGGGATTCAATGGGAGGGTGGAGATTACCTAGATAACCCTTGGCTTTACTTTTGGTCATTGTGATGGCGCTCTTTGACCAGATGGTGACGATGATGAACGCGTAGCAGCCGGCGATGATCGCCGCCGGCACGATGAATAGCGATACAGAGACGAGGCACATGTAGAGTTGCCAGTGCCAGGTTTCCGGGAAATCGATCCAACATTGCTGTTTTCCTGCATCGATTTGTATTTCTTTATTTTATGTAAAAGATGCATTTGCCGGTGTGCGCAATTTATAGAAATTTTATTATGCGATGCAAACGTACTCATGAAATTATTGAAAACGCGGCATTTCTCGCGATTGTGTGGCGTTTGTCGCTGAGTTTTCGCCGCAAAATATAAATAGCTTAATTGAAAAAGATCGGAATAATATCGTATTGAAAGAATAAATAAAGTTTAGTATGTTTGCAGCTAAACAATTACCCTGGATCGATCGCTCTTCATACAGCATCAAAATCGGCGTTGAAAAAATTATGCTGCACAGCCATGCGGTGATAATCAAACATTTTGCGCGTTTCCCTACAAAAGATTGCATCAGCTATCGAGATTGGCATTCGTACTAATGCAATTCCATCAACGATGCAATGTACATAGTCACGTATTAACGTACAACTGCCGGAGAATTTCATGGGGTGCCGAATTGCGTCATATCTGTCGATGCTCAGTGCGACCAATACGTACGTAGATCCGTATGTAACAACCACCTGTAATTATACCCCATTCATAAAAGTCCTCCCGTCTGCAAATTACCGATCGCAACGTTTATTCATACAAATTCAATTTAACCACAATTAACGAATTGGTATTTCGAAAAAAAAGGAGCCCTGAAAAAAACCGACGATTCAATAAATACGAACATGAAGAGCTATCCACCGAGCGCGATGTTTTATATTAATAATAATAATGCACAACATAAAAACGTTGAGCATGAATAGCATCTTGCTGTTATATAAATAGAATCCATTCAATATTGGATTATTCAAATGGCAATATGAGCGAAAGGTTGGAGCCCACCGACCGACGCAAGCCTCACCGTTTACTTAATAATAAATATTTTATAATTTTATCTCGGCCGAGAGCACACAAAGCACAACAAACAATGCCATCGTAAATGCGCGGGAACAACGCAAAAACAATAAGGAAGACATCGTTGCCCCCGTGTTTGCGAACCGAATATTGGCGAGCGCACATTGATCTTGCTCGCATTTTCGACACGCGAAATCATACACCTGCGTGCGCCGCGTAATTATCGTACGAGAAATCATAAAAGCGCACGCACAAAGGAAGCAACGACGGCGGCGAGCAAGCAAACACACATTCGTCGCTCCAAGTGCTCATAATAGTGTTAAATTCAATTTGATCGCGCATCGCCGTTTCCACTCAATTAAAACACGCGTCCGCCTCGGGTTTCTTCCATTTATTCCTGCCCTATTTTCGCGGCTCGCGCGCACGCGAAAAAAGCATCCAATTTCAATTTATTTATTTTTATCAATGAGTGTTTGTGATAAGGCGCAAATTGCCGAAAAAAAATCTAGGCCAAGTCGCGGCGCGCGAGAATATATAAGAACGCGAACATCATCTTGATTGCGAGATTGTTTCCATTATTGCATTCGGCAACTTGATATGGTGCGAATGTTGTTCATTGTTGTGTGGATGTGCGCGGCGGTCGGCGGCGTCGCGCCGCAGGACTCTGCTGATGTGCATTGTCCTTGCACGCGCGACTTGAATCCGGTGTGCGCGTCCGACGGCAAGACGTATCCGAACGCCTGCACGTTCTTGTGCGTGCGCCGCCACAATCGCCGCCTCCGGTTTGTGCGATATGGCGCGTGCTGCGATTGCGTCGGCGGTGTCGATGGCGCGACGCCGCGATGCGGCACGGACAATCGCACCTACGCGACCGACTGCGAGGTGGACTGCGTGCGGCGCCTACAGCCGCGGTTGCAGCTCACCGATGGCGCGTGCCGCTGTTCCTGCGACGCCGCCGATGAGTTCGCACCGGTCTGCGGTAGCGATGGCACGACGTACGCGAATATCTGTTGGCTACGCTGCGCGAATAGCGATGGCCCGATCTTTATCCATCGAGTGGCCAATGGCACTTGTACACCAGTATAATTAATAATATTGAGATTTGTGTAATACAAAATAAATTATTGTCAAGCACTTCACCTGTAAGAATTTGATGAGTTTGCAGGCGATATTGCCGGCATTCCATGACACGGTTGTCCGCCAAACGATGTCCGTTAGTACGCTTATCAAACCCACCAATAAATCTGCAATGAATGTGCCCAGATCGAATACAAACTAAATTTGAACAATTTCCCGTGTTTACTTGTATAATGAATGATAACAATGTTATTTTATTTAATAAATAATATGTTGCAAGCATTAGTTAGAATACGTAATAATGTTGATTGCGACTCACCTGACAGTGCTAAGTGACTGATGAAGAAGTTCATGCGCGACTTGCGCGACTTGGTGCTGTACAGCGTGACGAGCACGCCGAGATTGCCGGCGACGATGACGATGAAGAGAATCCATAGGACGGTAAACTGTTCGGTCTGCGAACACACCGGCGATGAATAATTCAACACGTGCCACGATGTGTGTGCTCGCGCACACGCTAAACAAGCGCTTATTGAACAAATTACGTCTCTCTTTGGTCGCAGACCGCATTTCACGCGCTGACGATGATAAATTCGCACGCGCGATGCACGGTAATCAACGATTTGTTATTAGGTGGAGTCGTCGCGCGTCTCGCGGATCTCGATATCAATCATTCCATGATTATATAGGTGCCTGCGACATAAATCTTCCGCTTTTTTTTGCTCTGCCGTCATTGATGCGATTGACACGTTCCGGACCGAGCGATCATCCGCACCAACACATAACTGTCAGCCTGTATAATTACTACTAAAGCACGCTTAAATATGATAATCATAATTATGGACTAGAGGACTGAATCGTGTCGCATTTGATGGAGTATCTCAATCGATATATTGTACCTACGGCCTACGCTATCGAATAACGGATAAGTTACAATTTTATTTATTAGATTGGTGTTGGGCATTGTTTACCGACGGCAATAAAAATGATCGATGCGCCACTGATTCATCATTCGGTGTTGTGAATCTTGCGTGAACACAACGAAAAAGAAAAAAAAAGGAAAATGGGCGATGATAGCCGAAAATTGCGCGCCACAGCGCCGGACGGACGATTGTGTGCGGAGTGAAAATGAACGCCCATAAGTCGTCGTCGCGTGATTTTTCATTTCGTTCAACGCCATGCACATTGATCGTGCGGGGGTTGGGATGCGAGAAGAGGACCTGCGACAACATCCGACGACGTGCTACTATATCGGTAACGACACACCATTGTGGAGTTTTCACGGTCGGCCAGAGAATTTCAATTTTTTCTTCTTACGGTTTCACCACCGATAAGGGTATATTTTCAAGGGCGGCGCGTATTCTTTGTGAAAAACCAACGAAATTACTCAATCAACTACTCGCTGTTTTGCTTCGTATAATTGCTTTAATTAAAAGCGCACTGCGGCGCTGCTGCTGATGATGAATGCCGAATGCGATGCGCCGGACCGTAGGCGGGCGGGTCGGTCGTCAATCATATTGCTTGCCGTTGCCGCGCGAAGTTCGATTATGATTACGAGACGTGACGATTTTCGCCCAGATATCGGCGACGCATTAAGCGCACTTTTTGTGCCGCTTCACCGCCATCAATATGTATTTGGATCATAATAATGATCAGCGGCGTGTATTTCTCTAAAGATAAATATGTCAAAGGAATGTTTTATTTGGTTCGTTTTGCAATAAACGACCAGCACAAAATTGTCCCCAATCTACTCTACCCTATGATTATCATGTTGAAGGCGCAAACGATGGCGGTTCCACGAGTTACGAGCGATCGCAAATTATTGTTTCGTTTCGAGCGTTATTTACGAGCCTGATGTCGCCAAGTTTGTCAACATATTAATTAAGTGCCCGCGTAATGCTCAACGCTTCAAAGAGTTTTTCATTACGCGTGCTTTTAATTCATTCAATTTATATTCAGACGTTTATTTTGTATTCATAAGCAATATAAAAAAAACACATCATGTTTAAGGAATACGAATATGTAGCGGTATATTTAATATTACGATTTTTGTGTAGCAAAACTTGTGAATGTCCCATTAGAGGACTCTCATTGTATGATTCGTGCATGCGCATGCGTTGCTTTATCTCGGCTCGCTTATCAGCTATGCGCGTTGCACGTATGACTTGGCTCAAATAGCGGTGTAACCTCGTTCGTCAATTGTTCATCGCGAATAGTGTGTTTGTCAACAACGAGAGCCACGTTTCTTGTGCTTATTCTCGATTAAAGTGCGTGTTTCATGTACCTACTTATCTACAAATATTTGTTGTTTATTTCTTGAAATTAATATGAATTTATTTTATTGTTACAGATTGCGTGCCTGCAAATTACCAACACATCCGAAGATAAAGGTTAGTCACGTGAATGTATCACTCAGATGTAAGATCTGCCTATTACTTGATTGCATTGCTATTGCTTGATAAGCAGATGGATGCAAGAACTGCCGAATTTAATGGCTGGGATACCTGTCTATTTGACCAAATTGTGAGCACTTTGCTTTTTCACATCAGGAAACGATTAAAATCCTATTAAAATGGATTCAAAGGCGAATCAAGTAATATCGATCATCACCGAAGCGAACGTTTACATATTCGTGTGTTCATATATAAACAAAATTAATACGATATAGGGGAGAGCAGTGAGCGCATGCGTCTTCGCGTGCGTACTCTCGCGAATTTCGATTGATGTGTGGCAGGCGTGCGAACAAAAACGGCTTAAAAAACACGTCGTTCGCGCGCGCGGTGCCGCCGGAACGGAAACAGACGGTCATCATCAGGACGACATCAAAAAAGTTATAAATATCAAGATACACGCTCATCTGTAAACGTGCGCGCATGTGATATGCGCATATTCAGCGATCTTAATATAATTTCCGAAGCCATACACAAACGCGCCAAACGAAAATAATATATTAGAAGAAAATTAATGCGACAGCACGTGCTGCGCACGGTTAGTCCGGCGCATACGCTTGAAACTATTCAAACGCGCGCGGCTAGGTGAATAATACATTTTTTGTCAGAACACGCGAGATTATAATAATCGCTCTGCACGCGTATGGGATACCATGAAAGTAGTAGGATAATGCCTGGAGGGACACGGTCGATCGTTCAATTGCGCTGGAAATTACCGGTAGAAAAAAGCGTCTTAAACACGCGGCCGCGGCGTTGGTGTGGAATAAATCAAAAAGTCATCTCAGTAGCTCGCGACCACATCCCAAACAGCACGAATTTCGCGCAAACACGCGTTTTGATAGAATTATGAACCGCATGTGAAGACAAATATATCGCGCATTCTGTTTGCTTTCATCTAATCGACACGGCACGCCACCTATTTCAACTGTATGTTCGTTAAACGCAGTATTGATTACTAGGCAACATTTCAGTATGATTAATGGGCTTTCGTATCTCGTGTTGAATTAGTTTATTCGAATTTATTCAATATGCTCTTGCATTTGTTCGTTATTTAAATTAGTTATCGCCACACAGGCACGTCGCTACCGAATAACGCAAAGTTAATTTGTGTTTGCGTGTGCACGCGCGCTTAAGATAGTAATTAATTAAACGCCTACTGTCTTCCGCAGACAGCCTACTAATTATCGTGCATGTGTAGCGTGAGCATAATTCCAAACTACACACGTTTGTGAATTCTACTACGTTTTGATTTGATAGTCATAATATTTCGATCTATTTGTGTCTAATTTATACTTATTTAATACATGCAATTAAATCGACAAAAGAGTTTATTTTGATACTCTGTTGGATTGCAAGTAAAATATCAAAACAAATAAAATTCTGCATTCTGAATGTAATATATTTTTTATATTATATATTAATTATTATAAATAATATTGTTTACATTAAATTCCGTGCATACTTATTATTTTTGCCATGTAAAACATTCTCGAACCACGCGCAAAAAGTTTATATCTAGGAAATAACCCTGTTTGCTTTCTTTATTACATGACGCATTTCCATGCGGTTTGCATATAAATGTTTCATTTTTATAAACATACGCTTTTGCAAAAATATGTAAACGATTCAAATTTCGGAAAGAAATTAACTTTCCAATGTTGCAAAATTCAGTGAAGAGATATAAGTGCATATGATTGCAGAAACGAAATATTTTTTAAAATGTCACTTTACTTTTAATGCGTGCGTTGATCGTAATAGGTGAACGCATGCTGTTTGGAAACCCGCCAAATGTATTGCATGTCGTCAAAAGCAAATTTACCACTTCACTTATGGTGGCCGGCGACGCAGCAACTCGACATTGACATTTTCAATGCATGCATGACGCGCATCCGAAAAGCAATCATTGTCGAATGAACACGCATGCATGTGATTTTGTAATAA
The DNA here is from genome assembly GCA_030264135.1 of Myllaena sp. GC000078. Taxonomy (NCBI): domain Eukaryota; kingdom Metazoa; phylum Arthropoda; class Insecta; order Coleoptera; family Staphylinidae; genus Myllaena; species Myllaena sp. GC000078. Next base: position 51,123 of record JARJDR010006253.1, on the reverse strand, counting down.
AAATTGATGATCGCTCCCTTTCGCTCGGGGAGCCATGCACCCGGCCGTCATTCGCGCGAACGCGCGCCCATTATTTATTATTGTCAATTGCGATTTTAACGCTGCGCACATGTGGGGCGCGCTCATGTTACACATCACTCGCGCTGCCTCTCGCACATCCTTCATCTTCAGCCGGCTCAGATGCGGACGCTGATGGACGCGCGCTGCTGGCATCTTTGCCGGCAACGCCGACGGCACGTTTTTGGGGGGATGGCTGAAGAAGTATGCGCGCACCACGCACGCACCGAAAACATGCTCAACAGATTCCGCGCACCGCCAACATTTGGCGTGCTTCGCATACTAAACGGCCGCCTCTTGGGGAGCATAGGCAAGTTTGTTCTGGGTGCACGTCGCCAACGAATGTGTGTGTGTGAGCTGGGTTGGAGTGCCACTCGCCCGATGCAAAACAAATACAAGCTCGCCGAGAATTCGCGCAAACACGTATGCGATGCGTGGATGCGTGGTATAGCAACGCGCTGTGGGGTTGGTTTGGCAGCGCGCACTCCCCCACACAATTCGCGCGGTAAACACTCGTCGCGGCACTCAAGTGCGTCGCCTGTTCGCGTCCGCGGTTTTCCACACCACACGCGCGCGGGTATGTTGTCTCCCTTCGCGATTTATATTCGCATATCGAGTCATCACCACTCGCCCCGGCATGATACCGTTCGAATCCGTTACATTATTATTATCGTCGTAAGCATTTGTATTGCGTTGTATTTCGGCGCTGAAATATATGCAAATTTGCGAACACGCCGGATGGAATCGTACAACATATCCGTGCGTTGATTGTACCCATAATTCATGCCCATGCGGCCATCTATTATCTTTCACTTAAAATCTGGATTATTAATGCATGCATGATTCTTCTGTTTTGTTTTTTGCCTTCAAAATACGCATTATTCGACATTAAGCAATTGGATATTCATGCATGGGGCAATTGATTTGAATTCCAGGTTTAGGTACATACCTATAACTTTTATCGAATAATTAATCGAGTTGGGTTTCGGGAAACGGGAGCGGGCGGATGAAGGGTTGTGGTAATCGACACGAAATTTGTGTGGTTTTCATTAGGGCCTACCTTGCTCCCTGATTGCGCGCGCCCGCAACTATTTCGGTATAATTATACTGTAAACCGGTGGGCCGAATTGAGTGACTATTTGCGCCGCATTGCATTCACATAAAATACGTGCCGATATAAAGCAAATTTTACATGGTATTGCATGTATAATGAAATTTAAATAATGTATTCGTTTTTAAATGCGTCAACAACTTGAAATTCATAAGATTTACGCAAAATGCTTCTGTCTTGCACCCAAGTACAGCGCATTGCGATGCAGTCCTTCAGCGATTTCGTCATGTACAATTGAACACTAAATTCGCGCGTTTCCCCACTGCATACGCGATGGTTAAAGTTAGCAGCACTTTTCCACCCATGCGGCAGCGAGTTTTTCTTATCGCTGGCGGCGTGTTGCAAATTCATTGTCGCAATACCCTCGGTGAGGCGCCGCTTGAATCATTATTATTATCATCGTCGGTGGCGGTTTGAGGAAAACTTTGTGTCGCAAAACAAGTCGAAGGTACGGTACCGTGCGGCCCTTCCCGCCCCCTCACGGTTTCAACTTTGGCGCTATGGCACCCAGTGCGTAACAACAAATTTATCTCGCGTTGTTTGCGCCACGACGCAAAGACTGCCGACAAGCACTGGGTGGACTTGTCCGCTCTACATTTACATGGTAATAACGCAATCGGGATCATTAACATCGGTTGCGGCATCATTGTCTGCGGTCGCGGAATAAGAATGTAAATGTTGAATAAATATTCGATAGAGGAGCGATATCAATAGGCGCGTGTTTTTCCTCTAAATGAGCCCAAGACCGACTCTTCGACGTCTATGTAAATATCCGGCAATGTGGAAGAAGCATGTTATAAAAAACATACTAACTTATTAAAGTATATCGATGAAATATAATGAGAAACAATAAAAAACCGCACGCACGCAAAAAATGGGGCCGCTGTGCGTGTTTTTTCTTCTTTCGATAATATAAATTTGGCAAGCCCTAGAAGACGATCGTGGTTCGATAGGGATCGAATGAAAGAAAACAATAAGTGAAAAAGTAATGAAAACACCGAGGCGGTGTTTGGAAAATCGGGCAGTGTAATAAAACCGCGAAAAATCGTTAAAAATAAAAGGAAGCGCGTAATTTCCTCTCTTTCAACGCGCCACTCCGGTGCGTGTCCGTGTACAGTTTTTTTCTCGCGTAATTAATAAACTTCAAAAGATGCCATCGTAATTACGATGTCCGCTGTGGGCCGACGCGGCCGGCGGCCGGATTTCTGAAGAGCAAATTTCTGAATTTCATGCGCATCTAAATATTTGCACATTTCCAATTTATTTTGCACAATGTTAGTATTAATGAATTGCCACCAATTTATTTCTGCCTACCTTATACCAATATCCATTAATTGCATTAAAATTTCATCAAATTTATTTCTGCCTACCTTATACCAATATCCATTAATTGCATTAAAATTTCATCAAAATGATTGTTCAAATATGTATAATGAAAATCAATTCAGTGATAGGCGCTGAATTATTTTAATTGCAATTACTTTGGTTACCATGAGCTCACCCAGTAATTTGATGAGTACGATATACCTGGCAACGTTAATGTGAAGGCGTAATTAGCCTAATTTTAAAAATTGCGCAATGATTTCATTGTAAACTCGGCGAAAAGTTGCCCTCCTCTGTGGAATATCTGCAATAATATCCTCTTATCTATATCTAATCGATAAATCATTAGTTGGGCAATAAATTAAAGAAAAATAAAACATACGTGGCGGATACATTTCGCACAACTTCATTAAAATCGTCATTATCACCTCGTTTGCATTGGCGGCAATTAATTGGCGGGCGTGTTAATCGCGCTGCCCCATCGTCCAGCGGGCCGCGGCGTGTTCAGTAATTAATTTATATTCTTTCGAAATCTCTTCTTTAATAGCTCATTAACGGCCGGCCGTCATCGTTTCGTCGGCGGCGGAGTGGGACAAATAATTGATTATAAAATTAGCATATTTTATGTGTTTTGAGTCGAGAAAGCAAACTCGGGGACGATGCCGACGCAACTTTTACGGATGGATGGACGAGTGTCGCGCACTCATTACGCTTGATAATTATAATAATAGAGCGTTTTTATGCGTCGTCGCCGATGTCACGATAAGATCGCGGCGACAAAAGTGGAGATAGATATGCGACGAGAGCGGCCTATTCATTAACTACATTAGGCGTCGGCGTCGGCGTCGGCGGGTGCTCGACGCGCCGCGGCGCGCCGCTGCCGAGTATCAACGTGCGTTTATTAGCGATGTTAAGCTTTTAGGAAAAACTTTCGGGCACGAAACCTTGGCGAAACCTTGGTGCGCGCCGCGAACTTTTTGCCACCTCGGCGTCGCGGCGCGGGACACGCGTCAGACGTTAGAAGAAAGTTAGGCGCGTCTTGATTTGCTAATCATATTCGCCCGCGCGCCCGCGCGCACGAAAAAGTGGTAAACTGTGTTTTGCGTGCAGGATAAACACAGCGCATGCATTATTTCACGGGGATGAAATGTTTTCCAAACTTTCCACGCAACATTTATATGCTAGGCATGTCGGACGGTTTTGGGCAGCCGCCGTTGTAATTATAATCAAAAGCACGCGCAATTAATGCACTATAATTAACGAATCTCAGAAACAAAAAGCCGGTCTTACCTCGTAGAAGTAGAAGGAATCGATGCTCTCGGTGGAGCTTGATCGGCCGTCTTGGGTGGCGTCGTGCTCGCTGACGTTCTTCGTTTCTTCGCTGGTGTTCATTTCTCGATTCGATCACTTTTATTCCTTACTTTAGTTTTCTTTATTCTTGCATTTCGGTGGTGCGATGCAACCAAGCGCGCTCTGATTGCACGAACAACTTGTTCCGACTGTAAACATGTTGCAGATTTGAATTTGGATATAAACTTGTTGATCGCAGCGCGCGTTGTGACTAATTACGCCGTTTCTGTGCGGAAAACTTCCGTGTGTTGAACGTTCAAGCAAATCTCCGCGCCGTTCTTTCGGTATGTTAATGTATTAATCTTATCAGCGAGCGCGTAGTTGGCAAAGTGCTCTGGCGCGTGTCACTTTCGGCCAGCCGTAGCCGGTGTGGCTTCGCGCGCAGCAGTCCCCTTTTTCGATTCGCGACCGTAATTTATTGTCGCGCGGAATTTTAACGTCAATTTTATTAAGATTTATTAAAATCAAACAGGATCGCGGCGCAGTGTGCACGGACGGTGCGTGGTCTACACGCAGCCGAGGCTTAGCAGACGATTCGAAAAACTCGTTTGCGTTGCGTTTGCGAGAGGTGACCACGCCACCGCGCCGGATGGCCTGTGGTCTTTGCTTCTCCGATACTTGTTGATTGATTACACGCCGCGCGCGGGGCCGAAATTTGACGGAATTTCGTTCTCGCTCGCGATATGGTGTCGCTTGCGACTTCCGAAACAAAAACAACAAACAGCAGAATAATCACTGCGCTCGCCGCCCAAACTTTTTCTCAAAGAATGCTTTCAGCGGCGCCAAACTTTCCGCCGCCCCGCATGTATCCAATTAAAATGATTCGACTTTGATTAAGTTGCTTCGAATTCGTCAGCTTCTTTTGCCAACTGCAGGTGTGTGTGTGTGGGTTTTTTTGCCGTGCGATTATCTAACGTTGAAATTTCTCTCTCGCGACGCGCCAGAGACGAACTGATGAACCGTACCGAACGGAACGTCGCGACGTACAAAAGCGTTTGGCGCGCGCCCGTTTTGCTGCTGGCCGGCCGGCCGCCGTGGTCGTGTGGTCGTCGTCGACGTCGTCGCCGGCAGCCCGCAGCAGCTGCAGGAGCAGCGGCGTCGGCGCTGTCATCTTCGTTGCGCGAGCGCGCGCGCCCGCGTTCCTGTAATCCTCACCGCGCGGCACGCGTCCACCCACATATCGCATGCATGTATTACGTTTGCCGGCCGGCGCGCGCTAGCCCTCGCGTCCCATTCAAAAAGGGCTGCCGGGTGGGAGAAGCTTTCATTCAACCAACGCGACGGCGACGGCGACGGCGGCGGCGGCGCCCCGGCGTTGGAGTTCAGGATCAAGGCGAGCGCGTCGGCCAGGACCAAGCGACTGCGTAACTTTAACTTCGTTGAGGTATTCACGCCCGCGGTGCTAGAATTCCGACGGCATCCCTTCACTCCTCGCACTAATAACTTTGCGAAACTTATTATGAGCGAGGAATTGTACGCATTGTATCATTTAATAGAGCTATTAATTAAGTTTGGACACGCATTGTGTTACATAGTTTAGTCACATTCATGCGCGCCTGTCAATTTGAATGTTGTACTTTTCATTCAATTCAATTCGGCGTTTGAATATTTGCGAACGCTGAGAAACAGCAAACATTTTCGTAGAATTAACTTTCATATGCGCCCGGATCGCGACGGTCCGTTAAAACATTATTTAAAAAAATTCAATTATCCCTCTCGGGCCGCAATTGCCATCGCATGAATTCGCCAACGACAACCCCGTCTTTCTTCGCACCCCTCCCGACCGTGCCGATTTTCATTCTCTTTTTCATTGCGCTCGTAGTTCGCGAAAAGCATTCGACTTGCGGAATTATCTTTCGCAACCATTTACGGCGCGTGCGAATTGAACGATTGTCGAAAGCACAATGTGTCGCTTCGGAAAACGAAACAACGCGCTCCGTAGATTTGACGACGAATTAATCAGCGCGCGTCGATTGACCACTTAATTGAAAATGTTCACTCCGTGTTTGTGCTTCTCCGCATTTGTTTGCTTCACTTGGCAGCGCGCGCAATAATAATGAGTTGCGGTTTGCATGCAAACGTACATACGTGTTTTTGTTTAACCAGATTGGATTATTGCGATGCGTAATATTTTACGCGTGAATTGCGGAGCGAATCAAATTGATCGGCCGGCTCACGCACGCACGTGTTGCTCATTTCGGATTTAATTCGAATCGCGTGCCTTTGCGGCGTTAATGCCACTTGATTTGTAACGATCGTCATCCGATTCCATCCGCAGTGGATGTCATGAATGGGTTGCACTGTGAAGACGTATGCAATCCGCCTCCGGGCACAAAATTGTTGTGTTCGGTAGATTAGCGAATCAAATTCGACCACAATGGTTATGGCTGGCGGCGATGAATTTTGCCATTTTCGTGAATACCCAAAAAAAAACACGTCATAATCACAAATGATTTACGTTTCGTGAATTAAAACCACGAAGGAGGATTTCGAGGCGGATATAATTATGATGATTAAAATTCGAATTTGTTATTATTAATATTCAGAGCGCGCGTGGAAGCGGCAAACGTCATCGACAGAAAATTTCAGGCCCCTTGCGCGACTTGCATAGACGGCGGCGCAGACGTCTTCGAAGGCAGATATATAATACAAATTTCGTTAGGCCATCAATTTGGCCGGTAACAAAGTCGTCCGACGCGATTCGCCCTAGATGTGTGCCGTTGCGCGCGCTCTCACTCATCGGGCACTATAATTATTAATTGGGGTATGAAACGGGCGAGCGGGCTTGCACTCCTCCTCCTTGGCTTTTTAGGCACATGACGAACACAACCATCTCATTCGAAGCAAGTCGATAGAGGTGTGCAGAGGCTTCATTTTTCTCATTTCTTGCGCCGTTCAATATTATTCGATGACTTTGTCTTACGTTGGAAGTGTATAAGCGATGGGCGTTCCCTTCAATTATGATTTTTTCGAGTTAAGCATGATTTATATTAACCCGGATGAAGATATATCAAGTATGTGTGCCGTTTCAACAAATAAATGACTCGTTGTAATTAATTAGTATTAGTGCTATTGCAATGTTAGCTGGAAACTATTAGCAATTTCGGTACGTAAACATATGAGCAGCACATAACAAATTGCCGTGACGCTTTTGCGCTTTGGGATGAAGCAATAATAATGAAGATGTTATCTTAATGTCGATTGCTATTCAAGCGCGTCTCATTCGGTGCGCATGACGGTTTGACTAATAGTCTCGTGTCCACCATTGTCAGTATGCTTTATAATATTTTAATATGCACATAATTTTATAATTATTTTGCATATGCGAAACAGAATGGACGACGCTCTTGAATGTAGCCACGATTGCAAAATATACGAGTGGCAAAGTATGGGACGAAAAAAGAAAACATCAAAGCAAAGCGTAACAAATGCGTGAATAATTTTATTATTACTTACAGCAACTGCGAACGAATACATTGATCATACACCGATATCCTTAACGTAACGCAGAATACGCAAGTTATTAAATTTGAATTCAAAATACGCATATTTACGCCTCATTACAATGATTTTGTGTTTTTATTACATCGCCAGATGAAATGCGAATTTTCAGTTTAATATTTCGATGTTTTGATGTTTCTGCTCTCCTAGCGAGGATCTGTGGTGATGCGCCCACTAGCAAGCGTGGGCGTACCATTGCAAACGCGTTACTAATTCATAACCACACGCACATTATTCTCTTTCATATAGTTGGAAATGTAGTTTCATTTATGCGAGAGGAAATATAAAGCCATGGGAAAAAATGGAAATTTATGTAAAGCTTCATTTCCGTGTCAATGGATAGCTTCGAATGCAATAATTGGTTTCCTTTAAAACTATTTCTAATTACATGACCAATAACAACATACCGTTGTCCACTTCTTGCGGCTCGCAGCTCTCATCATAAAGCAGTAAAGAAGTGAATTTATAGGACTGCCACAACATAATATCGCACAATAGTCACACGCTCTTTGCGGTACGCAATTTTTTCCTCCGGTTCGCCGGAATGGATGGTAAAGCTCCAAGCGCTCCAAGTTACGCGTGCGCCTGCACAATATAAGGATATGAATGAAGTGTGCATAAACTACGGGTTCTGTTTTTAAAGCTGTCTCTTCGTTTTAAGCCCTCGCATCTATGAAATTCTTTAGCGAGACAATGCAAACCATATTCGAGTTATTTATGTTGTACTTTACCGTCGGCCGTCGCCGTCGCCGTCGGTCGGAACTCGGAACTGTAAATATACGTGATGCTGGGCTGTTGGCGCGTATGCAACTTGGGATTATTCCCATTCGAAGGATTTTGCGTGTGAATTGTTACCAGATTGTGCGACCTAGCTAACGACGCTTGTATTCCGTGAGGTCGCTTCAGCGCAACTGCATTATGGTATGTGGCATTTCATCGTAATTTTTCGCGCAAGCATTTGATAGGATTTGAATGGTTATTTTCCGCTTTCCACGCCACGGGAGCTTGCGATGCGTCCATAAATATGATAAGGAAGCAGACGGATGGATTTTTTTATTGTATCTGTCTCGCGATGTTTGGTATTATCAACGCGAATATCACATATGCGTTTCGCCAAAGGGCCCGAAGGCGAAATATGGATAGCAGACACGACTGACAGTCGACAAGTGCATAGATTAAATTTTATTGTTTCCCGTCTACGAGTGACGTACTCCGCGTGCGGTGGCTTCGGCGTGGAACGATGCACTTGAACTTCCCGTACCATGTTGTATCCCTTTTACATATTGCCACAACTCATGCGAATAGATTTGATCTCCTAGCAAGAAACCTATTGTATTCATTCTTTTTAGGAAGGATTAATTTTTAATTTGCGCAGGACTTTCAGCATTTTCTTTCACCACTTTAATGAGAAAATAAATTAACATGCTTATGAACATTGGAACGGTATTCAGTATTTTTATACATGAATGCGAACGCTTCATGTTTGCGGCGCCTTTCGTGTATTCGCAGAACATTTGCATTCAGGTTTTTTTTATAAAACGCCATTAGTGTGAGGCATTTGCTTATCGCCGTGATTCTCCAACTTGGTATTTATTCGCTATTTTATTAATATTCGCCATTAGGTAGAACTGCTCACATTCACTTTGCAAGTTTAATCAAAGTTCCTAGTTATCGTCCGTGTACGATTACATCGGAGAAGAGGCGTTGATAGTGTTCGCTCATTTTATTATTTCAACCCTTCTTCCTAATCGCGATTCTTTTCGCTTAGGAGCGCGCACAGAAAGTAAAATGGCCATTAAAAATACGATCCGAAAACGTTTCTCGTGCGCGCTGCGTGTTTATGTGTGCGCACTATCGCTCTTCGCGCCAACGTATCATCTGCAGGCCAGGCAATCCAGCGTGATTCCTTTTTCCTTCACGTGGTGCCACTCTCACGATATCGAGTGCGCACGATTTTAACGATGTGTGTACATAGCCGCCTCGCCTTCATTTAGTTTTTCGTTTAGTTGGAAAACGCACGGTGGTCGCGCAGAAGCCTAAAACTAACTACTTTGTACCAATCCAATCAAAGTGCACACGTACGCGGCAAATTCGTATAAACGCATACGGATCGATCGCATCGCAATGGATGTAAGACGCGTACGTGACTTCATTTCCGATTCATTTGATTTCCATTATCCATTAGGCATGTTTGGCGATCGACGCGCGATGTAATAGTTGCAAATCAATCACCGTCCCTTTTTCGGGCATGCGTGGGAAAAGAGAGAAAAACTACGTGAAAAAAGATCAGAAGATATATATGGTTTTTATACATTTTAAATTTACAATTAAATTTGCAAAATTAATGTGTAGTGATTTCGTGCAGCAAGTCCGAACCGATTTTTACTATTCGCTTTTTTGCCAACGCTCATACAAATCGCTTTTTCCAACGACATCTAATGCGCATGGCTTACAAATTGCTATTTAACTGAATGCGGAACGAACTTGAACTAGGTGGACAGCACTGATCAAACGCCAAACGTACCTAGGAATTAAATTGCGCATTTGCGGAAACGCATACTTATCCTTTTTCTGCGCCATGAATTTATCATTAAAAGTTGCTGAGAGTTTTTTCCACGTACAAGCCTTTTCCATTGGTTTTAATTAAAGTTTCATTAAAGTTTAAACCGACCACACAGATTGCAAAAAGGATTTCGCATCACATAAATTGATTGTGAATGTTTTATTATTTACAGTGTGCCAAAAAGGAACATCGCAGTGCATCTTTTTTTCGGCATAAACATGGCTTGCTACGACATGTCCTTTCGTGATGCGCACCTGGATGCGGAGCATCCGAAGAATTTAATACCGGAACTGTGCAGACAGTTTTACAACCTTGGCTGGGTCACCGGCACAGGTAATTTATTGTTTCCATATCTGTCTTGCGTTTTTCCTTTATCAATTTTTCAAACGATGTAACAAATTGTCCCGAATTATTTCCAACCAAAGGGGGAGGTATCAGCATCCGACAAGGCGATAAGATCTACATTGCTCCGTCGGGTGTGCAGAAGGAGCGCATCTTGCCCGAGGACATTTTCGTGCAGGACATGAAAGGTGTGGATATTGAAGGGCCGCCCAAGGAGAAAGGGCTCAAAAAGAGCGCGTGCACTTCGTTGTTTATGACGGCATACTTGGAGCGCAACGCTGGCGCTGTTATTCATACGCATTCGAAGGGTGAGTAAATGGATTTCATTTCCATTTTCGCATGCACAATAAGCGGCATGGATTTCGCTTGGAATATGCGCCGTAACAGCGCACATAATTGGCGCGTATTGTGTTATTTGTGCCATCGCAGCGGCGCTTTTGGCAACGATGCTGTTTCCGGGGCACGAGTTCCGTTGTACACACCTGGAAATGATCAAAGGCATCACGAACAGCAAGCTAGGCAGGAATTACAACTATGATGAGGAACTCGTCGTACCCATCGTTGAGAACACATTGTTCGAAAGCGATTTAAAGGATCGGCTTGGTGTCTGCATGGAGGCGTATCCGGAAACGAATGCGGTGTTGGTGCGCCGCCATGGTGTAAGTAAATATTTATTTGCTTGTCGCCCTCCTTTAAACAATTTGAATCCTTCTATGAAGGTATATGTCTGGGGTAAGGACTGGCGCCATGCCAAAACGATGACTGAATGTTACGACTATCTGTTCGACACGGTAATAACTATGAAACAATTGGGCATCGGAGCGCATCTTACGCCGGAACAATATGAAATCAAGTACCAATTGAACGCTGCCAGACAATCATTCGACGTTGATTCCTAATTCTACATTGCTCATCTTTAATTCCTTTTCCATTTAATAAGAGTGTCACGATTGAATTAATCAAAGTAATATTAACCGTGTAAACTAAACTAATCTCATCCCATTTATATAAAATCATAATTAATCCAGACTTTTTCTATGCGAATTAAAAGTGTAATCAAGTAATGATGGAGATTAAAATGTATGGCCTTATAAATGCAAATGGTTGCTAAAGTGAATATTCGTTGCTGTTGCTTGGCGCACGTTGGTAGGCTGAAGACAATAATTCTTCGGGAAATTTGTTCGTGGCATCAAATGTGAGTACCTTTTCGATTTGACAATTCTTTATTTGCGCATTGCCCTTAATTTCTTGTAATTTATTCATCTTACTTTCTCCACAGCACTATATTTCGTTAAACGCTAAATATTAAGGTCGCAACGAATTTCTCAGATATGATTTTGAAAAAGAAAAAAAAGTTATGTAAAGTTACAAAGTATTTCATGTTCGTATCGTCATATATGTGTAGGCAATTTTAGATACTTGGTGACATTCACAGGAAAATCGTTATTGCGTTGCGTTTGGTGGCTATATATGATTTCAAATTGAAACATGAGCCGTTTTGGGAGCCTATTATTCCCACCACCACCCCACCGAAATGAATGATAACTGTTACAATTGTTGTCCGTGGCGAAACACACTTTGCAGAAAATATTTAATATTTATCTTATTTTCTGTGAACGAACTTTATTCTCTATTCTCCACTCTATTCGGTCTCTTCTTACATCCTAATCTAATCTTAATATGTAAGTACCAAAATGATTAACCCTGGTTACAATTGGGATTGCGATATTCAGTTACTGGTGATTTATACAATCGGTTGGATTGACTTGTTTGCCCTAATAGCTCTTTGTTAAAATTAGCCACCTCTTTTCGATCTTTAACCACGGACATAATCTTCCAAATTATTATTGGAAGAAAGAGTAGCAAAAAAAGAACGCCGGCAATACCACTTCCCGCTCGCACATAGAAACCCGCATGGGATGTGCACGTCCGATGATAGCTGATCACAACAGGACTGTCCCCGTCATAGGTGTATTCCACCAGACATGAATACGTGCTATTCGGTGCGTACTCCAAGTTGCAATCAAAATCTGCGAATGGAGCAGCAAAAATTACAAGGTTCATTTAATCAATGGCGTCGCGTCAAATTACACACCCAATTTTTCTTTTGCTCCTTCCTCGAAAACATACCCATCGGTTTGGCGCAAAGTACCAGCAAGATGACGACTCAAGACTTCGCTATATAAACACGTGTGGCAACCATCGCAGAATTGGCAGTACTTTCCAAAGTAACGAAAACTGCGAGTTTCGTTTCGATCGCATTCACATTGCCCACATTCACAGTGGCCGTGACGACTGCATTCGAAACCGTTGGACATGCAGGCATCGGTGCTCATCAAACACTCGCAGCGCTCTCCTGAATAATCTTCTTCGCAATTGCACTCGCCGCGCTCACATCTGCCATGACCGCTGCACATCTGGCCAGCTGCATCGCGCTCACACTGAGGATATTCGCAAAACTCTCCGGAAAACATCGAGTCGCATACGCATCTGCATACTTCCTCATCATAGAATCCATTGCTACTGCATGTTGTTGATATATAAGTGGCATTTTTGAAACGTGCGCTAGACCGATCGCATTTCTTATCGCACTTTTCTCCTGCCCTGAAATTTTGAAACAATTTTATTCCATATATCACAATTTGTAGAACAATTTGTATTATGACATTACCATCCTGAGTTACATATGAATACGCCACATGAATAACGGCCATTGGTTTCTGCATCGCCGATCGAATGGCTTTCTTCGTCGCACGTGCAATACTCAGGATACTCAATTTCAATACGCAAACTTTCATGAATATGCATTTCCTCGATAGATATATTCTCTTTACGTTTATGTGGTGCATGTTTCAGCCGGACTGTAATTTCAAACGTGTAGATTTGCTCGCTCTGTTCCACATTCCAACAGCCCCAAGTATCATTTGTACGTTTGTTGCCACAGTTTGATGTTGATGTGATTTCCAAGTGTTCCGGCTGATCAACCACGTTAAAATAGACTCGCTTCACCACATCGCGATAGCCCTCCGAAATCATGTCCACAATATCTTGAGCATCTTCTTTCAAGACGCTCATATACGACACTTCGGGCATCAGTTTACGCAAGCTGTTGTAGTACTCAACCATAACGTCATTCTTCTTATCCTTTTGCTGAACAGCAAAGAGAACCACCATTTTGCTGGTCAGCAGGTTACGATAGATCTCTTCCACGGAAGGATAATCATAGGTCAAGCCATCGTACACATGACGACCGTTAACTTCGCGCACCATACACTTCTTTTGATCGAGTTTGCGAACAACGCCGCCTAGTAAACCGTCGCCGGCCGTATGAATAAAGCCATCCGTGGCAAAAATCACCAGTCTACGTGAGTGCGTTCGCCATCCGAACTCGCGCTTGCATAGGATGATTTGCATGAGGGCGTCCATACCGCCCTCCAGGTCATCGAGATTGGCGGTGAAGTTGAAATTACTGGGATTGATGCGTGCGCTAAACAAACTCACATTCGATGTGAAGTCAAGCGCATGCACAAAGTTGGAGCCAGGCATACATTCATCGACGCCCTCCACGACCAAGCAAGGATTCTCCAAAATCTTCTGTGCGGTGGCGTAGTACGGCAGCCGTACCTTATCGCTGAAGTAGCCGAAAGCAATTCGGTAATCAGTGGTTAAATTTGCGAGGTCTTCCGCCAGGCGACCACCAAGATCTCTTAGATTATCACGATGCTTTCCCATCGAATAAGTTTGATCTAAGAGGTAGTAGATATCTAGCGGATAGTTCTTCAAAGCTTTGTATTTTAATTTGAAAGTGACTGGAACATCTTTACGTAAGTAAAGTTTGATTTCTTGCGGTCGAATCTGAATTGCAGGTTTATCGTCACCGCTTGGAAGCCGAAATGCTTTATCTTTCTTGGTTATCAACGGTTCACCTTCCTGCCGGTTTGGGACAACCGTATCGCGTAGATTGAGTGGTACTTTATCTATTGTCGTACATCTGATGTTCGTATTGTTTAAATTCTATAAGTAAAATTTAGTCAATTAACTGCTTCGCCCGCCGATTCAAACTTGAGATTTAATGATCAGATCAAAGATGTACGCTTTAATCATGCGCATAGTGGAACTTACCGAAACGGATATCCAGAGACATTCGGGATCCGCACTCATACACTCTTGGCATGATCGAAAATTATCCTCACAGCGCTTTGTAATGATTTTTGGTGGGTCAATTTCGCACAAAACACGAAACGCACATACGTTTAGCACGAAAAAGAGAATTGTTTTTTGCTGCATTTCGAGATATATCGTCAAAGAGACTAATGTAGCGTTCCCCGTGATATGCCAATGCCGATAGAAGATAAGCAAAATAAATATTGAAGGATGGAGTGGAACAGACAAACATGCATTTCGTATCGCATAAGATATAGGTAATAAACTATGACAAATATATTATTAGGGAAAGTATCATGTGTTCACACATTTAAGACTCGCAATTGATGTGATATGACTTCCTGCGACCAGCGGAACACTCATCAGTGTCACTCATTGTAAGCAACGGTGAGACGCAAGCCGGCTGTGGTTCATCGGCGGTGAAACCAAAACATCCGTCATCCAGCTCGTCGCGTATATCGAAATCCGCCATGCTTTGAATCGATTTCAAACGCCGATCCACTTCTTTATCGACATTGAGAACGATCACTTTTCGCAGATTTTTACATACTCGAACAATTTCACCAACCACCTGACATGCACTATAATCGACGTTAATGATTTGTCGAAAATCCAGAACCAATGGCATATTCTTATGCCGCGACATAGCACTGACAATCTGCTCTCGGAAATAGGCAGCTGCCGGGTAGTAGAAGCCAATCTCTGGTTTCACCAACAAATATTCGTTGTCTTTGCCAAACTACAACAGAAAGACTTCATTTTAGTGAATTTTGTGATTGATGCTAGAATAATACTTACTGAGCGCACTTCGGCAATGATTTTCGGACGCGCCCAATGCTGAAGTAGTTTGAAAAGACTTAGACAACTTCCAATCACTAGACCAGATTCAACACCAATGTTAAGGCTCAGGATGAACGTGCCCAAGCCGATAGTAAAGTCCAATTCTGCAATATATGCAAGCGTCAAACGAAAAATATTCCACTGGAAATTTGTATGTACACGCACTGTTGTTTCGCCACAGTTTTGGCAATTCCTGGTATTCAATCATGAAGAATACTGCACAGATGAGTACAGCCGCAATAGTTGCCTTTGGTATAATTTTAAAGAATGGTGTGAGATAGCTTAGGGCTAAAATGATGATAGTACCCGCATATAGGCCGCCCATTGGGGTTTGCACATTGCTGGCGTCGTTAACGGCAGATCGGGTGAATGCTCCCGTCGATGGCATCGCACCAACAAAAGATCCCATGATGTTTGAGATGCCAAGAGCGATCATTTCCTGTTCAGCGTCGAACATAGAACCATCCGCTGCAGACAAAATGTGACGGACAACATCGCTTAAATGGTTTCTGATTGAATACAACTTACAGAATTTTTTCGCAATTGCAACATTAGCTAATGTTGCTACCATTGGTATAGCCATGATTCCCGATCCTAGATTCATAAGCATTCCAGTGAAGGGCACCGTGACATTGTTAAGTGTTGTACTGAATGGCGGTAGATTGAAGGACGGTAGCCCCGGTTGGACATCACCTATCAGGATGAATTAATAAATGGTTCAATTCCTACATAAGTTAACTATTCCTGCTTACCTGCAAGTGTAAAGGGTTGATCATCGGTAAACATTTCCCATGTGTAGACGGTCAATGATCCTAAGAAAACTGTGATGGCGTTGCGGCTAATGCCAAGAAACCATAAAGCTTTACGCATCCTTGCGTTGCTAGTTTTAATTGCAGCAATGCGCTAAAATAAAAAATTGTTTGACTTTATTTTAGAGGCATGCGATATGTGGAATAACGCATACCTTTATCAGCGTCAGAAATATCATGCAACCAAAGCCGAGAATCGTGTCCGTTATTTTCAAATGCGGCAGACTCGTCACCAGCTTTGTGATCATATCGAATATGTTGTGGGATTTGAAACGCACGCCAAAAATATTCTTAAGCTGAGCAACGCTGATCATTAGCGCCGTCGCTGATGTAAACGCAGACATTACAGGCGCTGGTATGAAATCCACAACGAAACCTTCAACAGATTTGCTTCAGACAATTCCGACTAAGAATTTCCAAGTCACTTACCGAATTTCAGCACACCCATCAAGAGCTCAATGCAACCAGAGAGGAACGTCAACAGGACAACGTGGTCGAGTCCATAATTTTGCATATACTGTAGCGTAAGCAGCGATAATATACTGCTAGGGCCAATTGATACTTGTTTGATCGCGCCAAATATGATATAGATGAAGGAGCCCATCAGCGCCGTATAAAGACCAACGTGCGAGGGTATTTCAGCAATGGTAGCGTAGGCAATCGACTGTGGTATAAGGGTCAAACCCACCGTAATACCGGCGATTAAATCTTGAATAAAGTGGCTGCGTGTGTACGTGGGCAGCCATGACAAAATCCGGATGCGTTTGTGGAGCAGTTTCGCGATTTGCGACTGGTTTTCATCCTGCACCACTGTAAGAGCAGGATATCAGTTGCAATCAAGGATATAATAGTAGTAGTGTCCTTCTTTGAAATGTGCCGAATCATCGAATGCAAAATGCACGAAATGCTATATGAAAACTGATTAATAATTAGTTGATCATCTTACTATTTAGTTTTTCCTTCAGCGGTGGCTGCGCAATATTCGACAATCTCAACGCATTACACACTCAATTCGCAACAAATAGGCGTGCGCCATTCGCAATTCGGGGACACTGAATGGGTAGGACTATCAGTATTACACTCGCTCGCGTACATAAGATATGTATTTCGAAGAGATTTTGTCATGAAAAAAATAATATAAAATCAGCGCGATTTATGTTCGGGCTTCTGAGCAAATAAGCGTTAACGATGTACAAACACGCGAGATAAATCATCGCAGGAGCTGTTAATACTATGCGGAGGCAGATAAAGTATACCTATTTGTTTTTAAAATTTAATCTAGCACCACAATTCAGCCAGGGCTAAAAGACCTCTATCAATGCAGTGGTGCTGCTGCATCCATAGCAGCAAAATGCACTCTATTAAAAATATTAATCGGTTTTCTGTTTGCCGTGATAACGATTTCAATATTTTTCAGCACATTTAAGTTCCATGACCTTCAGTCTATTGTTTGTCGCAGATTAACGTTTGAAAATAATGCAAAACAATGGTTATAAACAAATAAGAGCAGCTCAATTTGCTTACGCACCGTGCATATTTGGCTGGTAGTCACGAAATAATTAGAAAATAATACAATATCATAGTCATAAAATGCTTTTAATTTGTATCCGTCAATGTTTGCAATGCTTGCAAAGTGAATTAATGCATGTGTGTTTGCTGGTAGTGATGACAGTGACTTGGCGCTTCTGAGTTGTTTCCATTTGCTCTGAAACATTACTGAGAATCAGTACAAAATGTTAGTGTTGACGCGGTTAATTAATTTGAGATAAAACTTACAAGTGAATCAAACCGAAAGCAATGTTCGAATTCAATTGCTATAGATATTCTGAAGATGTTAGTGGACGGCTTCGGAGTTTTCGAGCCTTTGCTGATTCGATTTCTCATGCATGCTGTTCGAATTTCGAATACCAATTATTTTTTATCTCGATAAGTGACTAGAATTTTTCGTAATGTGCAGCAAATCGGGGTTGGCACATAGCATGTCCTTAGATGTTTACTTTAACATACACCTTTTGTCTCTGAAAGACTTTGATACCCTCGTCAATCTTTTTCAGTTCATTCTCGAGATCCATCTTGCGCTTTTGCATTTTGAGCGTATCGCTGCGCACCGGCATTGCGTTCATTTCTTGGATCTTTTCGGCGTAACCTGAAGTAACGTGCAAGTTGTATTGCATGACATCGAAATACGTTGGTTAACAAAATGAACTCACTTTCACGCAACACACGCAGTGTTTCTTTGCGTTCATCCTCGGGTAGGAGCACATGTCCAGGTGGGCAATCTTCATCGATTGTTTCAATTTGAGCATCTTTCTTCGCTTTTATGTACTTGGGTGCAACGCCCTTTTTGTAATGCGGGGGAACACGATTTGGATCGTATTGCGTCGCCTGCATGGCGGCTCGTCGGTTTGCGGCAGCGCGCACTCTCAACGCCTTCACATTGTTCCGTATGAAATCTGCGAAAGGACCAGTGAGTGGGTAATGTCAACAAGAAGCATTGCTAAGCCATCGTGTTACCGGTATTCTGTATTGGCGAGCACGCCTGCGCTGAGAAGTCCTGCATTGCAAAGTCCTGCGGGAGTGGCGGGGACAACGCGAGTGGCGGAGATGGAAGTGATGGTAGCGCTGGCATGATAGTGGACACCGGCATGGTCTTCAGTGCTTGACCCTTATCAGTCACGTCTTCCGGTGCATCGCCTTTAGAAGGATCATTTCGTCGTGACGGGCGCTTGGGAAGATTGGTTTGTTTTTGGTCGATTTGCTTTGATTGCTGCGCTTGCACGGCTACCGATTTTGCCTGATGTGCTGCCATCGTATTCCCTGCAGATGTTGGGTATTTTATTACTCCTTTTGCATAGATCTGGTCCATGTTTTCACTCTTCTCTGTCATCATGCTGCGATGAGCAATATTGTTTGTCTGCAACACATTTCATAAGATTAATTACGATTTTGTTAAAATCTCATCAAGTTCAGCGATAAATCCTTACCACAATTAGGTCTGAAATGTGTTGGTTAAGCCTGTCGGCCGGTCGACATTCAAGTTTCTGGATGCCAGGATAATACAGCGGCATCTTCGAACCGGCATCAGACAATGATGACTTTTGATTGACTTTTGATTGATTCGGTGTGTTTGTCCCGTCAGTATCCAGGTGAATCTTTGCTAAGGACGAGGTGAGAGCACCTACACCTCGCCGCGATTGCTGAATGTTAACTTGTATAACGTTATTGTTGTCATGATTAATTGGTTTGGCTTTGTTAGCTGTGGGCAGATTATTATTGGGGTTGCTTAAATTGCTGCGGCGACTGTTGACGCTTTGCTTGTTTGGGCGTTCGACGCTACTCTGCATTAATTTGATACGTCGCACATTCTCGCGTATGAAATTACGCCGATGTACGGTTGCTGCAAATATTCAAATCATCGAAGTTAGTCAAAATTGTATATTGTAAAATTTAATATGAAGTTAAGGTGAAACAATCTAGAAGTGACGATTGCCTGATGATTTATAAACAATTATTTTAAAATTACGGTTAATTGTGAACTCTTATCTATCCCAAACAGTACCGTGAGTTGAACCGTTTCAAGAAACTGGGAGTTTCAAAAAGCACAGCAATTAACACACCAAAAACCTATATTTACCGATATCTTATTAAATTAGATATTAGGCCCATTAAAAAACATTATGAGTCAATTAATGTACAAAACGGGAGTGGTGCATCCATCACCTGTGTTATCATATAGTGATAAATTCCGAGCCCAACTGAAATGCTTAGTAATCGGTAGAAATAACCTTCACACAAATTATTTAAAAAAAATACCTAGCACATGGAGACAATGAAAATGAAACTATGTATTGATAAACTCACGGGCATCCGGGAAAACGCCGCGCAATGTTGTAGGTTGCGCGCCGGGGCGCTGCATTTCTCGGCCGGTGATAATCGCACGTCGCAGAGTGTCAAATGCTAGCTGTCCAAATCAGCAATCACTTCGCGTTGCACTAATAAATGCACCACGAACCACAATATTTTCACAGCCTGTGGAAACATGCAAAATGTGCCGCGAGATGAGACGATAATGATCAGTAGAGAGAATGGTTTTATTTGTGCGCTGGTGTGATATGTTTCGATGTTAAATTGTGAGACGTGTGGGCGCAACGCACATGTTACTTTCGGGACTGCACTGACTGACAAATTGACGGCGTGGCGGTTTGTGTTGTTTCTCTTGTTTGCGGCGGTGACGGAATAACGTTGCCAAGCGACGTGCTGCATGCCAGCAGGCGTATGTTTTTATATCGCATAAATATGGGGTGCATTGGGGTGTATCCATTGTATGCATTGTAGCACAGGAGCCACGGTTAAGCGCACAACGTTTCCAACAGCTGATACTACATACTGCTGCATACTACAGTCCTAAATTCCCAAAATTTAATTTTCTATGAAGCCAGTAGTAGCTAAATTTGACTTAACGCGAATGCAAGGCACTGTTGAGGGCGTTGAGGGCAGTTGACGGTTTGGAGTCCAATCGACTACATGTTCGTTGAAGCGTACCGGTTTAAAATTTTAAATACTTTAGCGCCTTAAGAAAGATTTAACTAGTCGTGTAGTAGATAAAGCCAAAAAGGTGCAATCTGGAAATCGTACCGCCACGAAACCTTGAATCGATTCCATAATTAAACCTAGTTTTGATTAGCAAATACAACAAATTGTAGGAGATTTCAAGGCTATTAATTTTACAACCATTTTTCAACTTCTCCCTGTATTTATTTTGAAATCAATTTAAATATCGGCAATGATATCCTTCAGTTCGCATAAGTCACAAGCTTGGCTGCGCCTCGCCATTTCCTTGTACTCAACACAATAGTTCAATCCTTCGCCTAATGATATAACTTCTGTTTCGTTGCGCAATTAATTAATAGCACTAAATCTATGAATTGTGTGACCTCAACCATCCATGAAACAACAAAGAGATAAAAATGCTTTCCAAAGATTATTAGTTTACATTTGACAGATTTGGTTCCCGACATAGACGGAACTGGATACGATAATCTCAGGACGCAGGTGCATCTATTAGCCAATATCATTTTGTTGAATTGAAATTTTGTCCCTTGTTTGATGCACCTTGATTGCTTTAATTTATGCCACAATATATTTCAGTTATTATTGTTATTGTTATCAACATTCTACTACTACATCACAGTTTTTGTAATCCTCGTCATTGTCGCAGTGTTCAAAGGCCACTTTCGAGCGTTATATTATATAACACTCAATTGTAACATAGTTAAAGGCCATTACTCGCGGAGAGGACTGCGCCCATACCATTATAGCACAAAACCTGTGTCATGAATCAAAGTCTTGATAAGTTTTAATCGCAATGTGCAGGCTCTTCACCGTCATCAGGCAACAAGCGAAATGAATTAAAACTTTTAATAATTGCTCATTGCAACAAAACTGGAATTTACGATGCCACGTGCAATGCGATACGCGGAGCAACATTTACCACTAACCATTTGCATCTTTGTAGGTAAAATAGTAGCAAAATTACCATGGTTATGTCACCAATCTTTCGTAATTACATTTAATTTCATAAAATTGTTTTGCGTTTTACGTCATTTTTAAGAGTAATTGCAACAGTTTTAGGTGTGCCATGAATATACGAACATATTTCTTGCAAACTCATGACAGAAATTTATTTTAACAAATGAACTTCTTGTCAAATTCATGTCAGAGGTGAAATTGCAAAAACAACAAGAAGTGACCATGAATAATTTAGAATCTACAAAGTTGGCGAATTTTCACTAGTAAACAATAACTTTGCCTATTAATAGTTTATCGTAAGTAAATTAATTTGTGTTTTCCCAGAGGCGCAATGATTACGATGAGTGAGAGCTCTACTAAACGCAATGCAATTAGCAAGTGAGTAACATAATATGCAATGTGTCACACAATAATAATTGTGCAGCTTGAATGAATCTTTTCATTCCTATATTGAGGTAGTTATTAACCAGAACATGAAAATACACACGAGCACCTAACTCGAATAATAATTGAAGATCATTTTCTATTTTATTGTTCGTGTCAGGAGTTACGTGACGATCTATCGCCGGCGGCTACGGTGGCGTTGGATAAGCGTTTCTAATTTCAAGGTTTCCATTATGTATTGTTCACGCTTTAAAGATTACGTATTTGCTACTTGTCATGGCTAAATATAGATATAAAATGAAATCTATAACCAGGAGAGGAGGATGAATGCTTCTTTTACATATGCACCTGCGTAAATCAAGTGCATTGTTAAACTTATGTAATAATCACTCTGTATAATAACACATTATATCAATCGGGTGCCCGAATATATAAACAATAATGTTGATTACGATTCAAGCAAGAAATCATTTCAATAAATCATTTAGATAAAATATCATTGGGGTTTGCAAATGAAGAGCAATCCTAAGCAGTTGTACTTTGGCAGTTTTGGAATAGATGCGCTTTCGTAACGATCTTCAGAGTGAAATACACATTTCTCTTTCGCAAGTCGCAATGGTCGCATGAAGCAATCTATTGTTTTATGGGAATAATAAGAAATATTCACGGTTAAATAACTACTGTTAAAATGGTAGACTTATTAATATTTGCTTCAATGTGTTTACATTTAATCCTGTCACCTGAAGCGTGAAAGTGGTTTATACAGAACGCAAGAGGTAAAAATCATCGTTGAGCCAAAGAAATGATCAAATGACTACGTATAGGAAATTTCCTAACATAATAGCGCATTTAATTTATGCCTAATTGTAAGTAGCCCGGTTTTGCTCCTCAAACACTTACATTTCAATACAAATACAGGGAGCACAAATTACAATGAGCATAGAGCTACTAATGTTTCAAATTGTTGTAAGAAGTAGTGGGGTGTTAAACATTCCCCACCCATGTAGCGACGCCAAACTCATTGAAGAGGGGTATTATATCAATACAGTAGCGTGCAGTATGCTTCTGCATATCCGGTCGATGTACTGGCGCGATGAGTACGCTCGGTGTGTAATTCACAGCTAGTGCAAGTAAAAGCCGTCGAGGCGGTCGTAGTACGTTAAATTCGCGACATATTACCTATTAATGCAACAGTATTCCGTATCTTTTGTGCAGCGGAGAGATAATTTGATCGTGACAATTGGATAAATAGCAAATTTTGAATATTTGGTGAGTAATTGAATTTTTCTGCACACTCGTGCATAGATTTACCTTAGTTTTGGATGTACGATGCCGCTAACAATAAGTTCTTCATGCACGGTCGTCACAAGATTAGTCCGCGAAGATGGTAATTTTGGAGGGATGAAACGACGAATGATTAATTATGACTGGTATTGACATGTCAATCATGCAAGTGACATTGATTTGATATTAGTAATTATGCTTGAATCAATTAAATTGGCGGCGCACCATGCAATGTCAAGTCAGTAATGTCCGTTGAACTATAAACTCACTTATCCACTTATATCAATTATTTAATATTACACGTATTTAAATTGATTTAATTGCAAATTGCAGTAATTTTTTTTATTTAGAAGATCATGTTGGTATACACATACATAATACTAAATTTATTATATTACAACTTTTTAACAATCACTTTCTCCAACGAAAAATGCACTTTTGTTCTCTTTCCCTCAACCTCAATTGCTTCACGCTCACTCTCTTTGGAGCCTTGGTGTTCTCACATGCAACAATATAGTTGACTATTATAATGTGGGTATGATGCACTAAAGAAATATACTCGTGCGTTGTTGCCTGTGTTAACAAGCACAGATAGTGCTCATGTAGCTCGATTTAATGACTATAACACTAATTACGTTAGAAAAATTCTACTTAATTAATAGTTCTAAAATCCATCGGTTAATTGTGTAAAATATATTGTTATCAGGTAATAATGAAATTATCAAAGATTTCATGCAGTAAAATTACTAAAACAAAACTTTCTTTAATGACATTAACTAATAGCAAAATAATTTATATTCATTTGATTTTCAGACTATTTCTTAGTGCAAGCGTAATGCCTGTTATGTAATACAAGGACTATATATTGCAATTATCGCAATTTGAGATCAAAATGAGTTTAAAGCTCGACAAATGGAGTTTGTTAAAGATATTTGAATTGGTGAGTAAAACATAAGTATAATAATATAATAACTGAATGTTAAAACCGCCAAATTAAGGGAACGACATACATTTAGGTACTAAGGTGCATATCTGCGAAGAAGGTGTATGTATTATTATTACATTATCGATGCAACAACAACCAACTGCACCCTCTTATGATTGCCAAAGTGCAACTTTCATGTCGAACAAATACACTACTAGGTACACAAATTTCAAACAAAATACGCACTCGACAATGGTCAGTGTTTTTGCATTACGTCTACGACACTTGTACTTATTACATGATTTCGTTGGCAAAGTAGTTAGCGCCATTGAGTGCTATTGAGTGTCGTTTGAGTTATTTTCTATTGTTTTTACTTCACACGATTAGCACAAGCACAACGTCAACGCAACCATTCCCATCTTTCAAAGTTCATTGACATAGTAATTACACCTTCAGGCAATTGTTAAGTTGGAATGGGAGAATCTGTTTGCAATGGTTTGCGACGTTTGACGCCATTCGCGCTATCCTCCGAGCCGCCGTATCACGACGATAAACCATGGGAATGAGGTTGCATGCCAATATCTCAATAACGCGCCGATTAAAAGGAAAAAAATAACTATGTATGTGCAGTTTGAATCAGAAATTAGTATAACGATAATTAAAACATGTACATATATCAACCGTTTTTTATATCATGACTAAAAAAGTATCAATTAACATCAAACTTAGCTTTGAAGAAAAAAAAACAAGGAGATGGAACCAAAAATTATCACAATGAAAATGTTTATGAATAAGTTATTAGCATACTTACCTTTAATGTGTGTTGTTCCGACTGCACAATTCATGATTCACTTTACCAGTTATGAAATTATTCAATTTATGTACCAGATTAGTTGAACTATTATACTTTTGTAGGCATTTGCCATCGCCTGCCTTATCACGAAGCGCATCACCGACGACGAAGCGCAACGCCTCTTCCTATACCTGCAGAAATTGTCGCGCGAATGGAGCCTCCTCAATAATGTCACATGGGATCGAATCGGATCGGCAGTTGCAGACGCCACCTACGGCGGTTACGTGATCATTACATCGGCGTTACTTATTGGCCGCCTTATCGGGGAGTTGCCCACCGAGAAGCGCGTCACGGAGATGGTGCTTCTGGGGCTCGGTGCGCTACTGTTTGTCGTGCTAGGTACGTCAATTTGCGAAACACGCGCCTAACACTGATGAGTTGATTGCAAAATATGCAAATGCAACAACTTTCATTGTGGACTATAATAGAAGCATAATTTTTTTCGTATTAGGCAGTCATAGGCAGTCTTATTCTTACTGCTAATGTGTTTTTCATTCGGCGAGCATTTCTTATTATTCCTGTACAAAGTGGCATTACATAAATATTCTTCTTTTGTAAGATGGTATGCCATACTTAGGGTTTTGCTTGCAAATAATGTAGTGTTGTTTTTTACTTTTTCATCAATATTATTATTCAAATACAATTTTAGGTAGCTTGGAATTCGCAGCATTGGATTCAGTCCCACCGGATCTAATTGATAATGCAGCAATATTAGGCACACTATCACTGACGACCGCGGCACTCTTCCTCCTGGACCTCGCCGGGCCGCGCGCTAAGAAACCGACTCCGACCACCGTGCCGAAGAGCATCACACGCGCACTCGAGGTGCACAAGATTAAAAAGGCACGCGAACCGATGGCCGTTGAGCCGGAATTCGCACGCGTCGAAAACGAACGCAACGGACAACTAAACGAAGAGAAGCGGTCGAATGGCAATATATCGCAAGACATGAAGAAATCGATGGCGCGTGATGGTGACAGTGTGGATGGCGCCCACGATAACGAGGCCAATAAGATGGAAGAGCACTCGCCAGTGTGGAGCAAAATTCAAAAAGGTAAAAAACAATTTGAACAAACCGGTGCCTGTTATACAAATTTTCCAAATTTTCAGGACAATACGGAAAGTACACCGACATCGTAACGCCCAACTTTCTCTATCCAGCTCATAATATGCCGCCGGTGAAAGAATATAAAGAATACAAAAAGGATTACAATCCGGACAAAGGATTCGCTCATTCACGCGTGGTCACTCCAAGTAGTCCTGGCGAGCCCGGCTACGTGCAATACACAGCAAAACGCTGGGGCCAAGCGCCCAATAAAGACCATAACGACACGCCAGTGGCATTCCGTGGCTCCAGCCCGACGCAAGTCTAACGACTACGTCAGAAATACTTGGATGACCTTTTGTGTTATCTTTGTTTTACGACTATTTCAAAAGATCGTTGAATATTTCGAAATGAAGTCCGGTCAGCTTAAAAAGCAAAGCAAATAGGGAGCGGATACGTTGTAATCTAAGTGCTTGGTCAAAGCAAGCCTAATATAAACTCTTCAAAATATATTGAAGGTAGATTTTTAAGCCATATAATTTCGGACTGTCGATTATGAAACATCATCTAAGTATTCAGCATAACATTAAATGATCGGTTTAATTTCCGATCAAAACTACGTAGCGGCAGTGGCAACATTCGAATTTTATAATGAAGACAGGACTAGTCAGATAGTGTTATCAATTTCCGATGAAATCAAAAGACGTACTTATTTTGTAACTTATAACATACCAACACTAACGAATTGAATAAAATTGTTAGGTATCATGATGAGGATAGAAACGAATCAGGATTTTCGCGATTGAAGTTATTTACAATTTGGTTAGTGCGTTCGCCAATGTTTCATTATATTAATGTTGATGCAGTATTTTAGCATATTTTGAATTAAACTTTTGATATTTTCGTGTAGAAATGGGCATACTCTCGAAACCACCAAACAGCATAACAACAAACAATTGATTTATATAGATTTTTTTACGTTTCGACCACAAAATCTCCCTTCGTTTTCCCAGCAACTTGTCGACGTTGCAATACATTGGTTGGCGGAATTGCTCCATTCGCAATTCGCCCGCTGCTCATCAGATTAATTACAACTAAAACTACAAATGTACAGTACAGACTAACGCGACCTAAGCATAAACATCCTCCTTGTCGGCTACGTATCGGATAATATCCGCCGGCTTTAGCAGCTTTTCTGCATCCATATCCGGAATCTCAAATCCAAACTCATCCTCCATAGCCATGATCACTTCGACGTGATCTAAGGAGTCCAGACCCAAGTCGTTAATGAAGTGCGACTCGACGTTCAACTGCAAACGAATACGAATCATGCGTCACAATGCAATCGGGAGGGGAAATACTGTTGCGAATCGTTCGGAACACGGTCGGGCGTCTTTACTGTCACCGCAATGGTCGGGCACGCGAAAATTGTTTACAACAATGCACGCCTGCGCTGCATCCCAAATGGCCTCAACAGCATACCTGCCAAGGATCGCACCAGGCATGCATTGTGCACTCGATAGATATATGTAAAAACCGGCGATCGCGCTTGCAGTCTTTACCTTTTCCGGATCGACTTTGTCGTAAAGTCGAAGCACGAGCAGCACGCGATCATTTATCAGTTTCAGACTGAGCGGCGGCTTGTCACTGTAATTGCGCACACGCGGTGACAGCAGGACGAAGACGGGGTTCTGCGAACAAAGCAAAGAAAACGTGTGAGTGGATTTCTTTGCTCCGCGCTCTATTTTCGATACCTTGTCAGCGGTGACCTTATCATAAGCAGCGCACACCTTCAGTACGCGCTCACGAATTTGCGCTTCGGTGAGCTTCTCCTTCAACAGCTCCGGCGAGTACTTGCGATGCTGTAACTGTAACACGAGGCATGAACATTATTACAATCCAATTGCATTCCAATTTAAGTCGACCCCCCCACGGTCATGAACAATAATGGCGGCGATTATAATTAACCTATAATGTAATTAGGCACTCTTAATCGGTTCGGCGGTGAATTGAAATTGAATTGAAATGCATAGTATTAAGCAGGCACATGCATGAAACATCTCCTTCAAGATGCAAACGCCAACCCCAAATGCTCTTCAGTCGGGGGGCGCGTAAAGCAATTGCTGACATACCGCATGCAATATTATGTAACAGGAGATGTCAACGGCATTTCACAGCATTGAAATGATAAGGAATAAGGGCACTCGGGTAGATTACGAAACGCAATGCGTACATACCGTAAAACTCGGTGCGAGCTGTTGGATACCGCCGACACGATCGGCACGTGCGAACTGCTGCAGAGCGGGCTGAACTGGAGTAATCGCCGAGTAAGCGCGGGCGAATGCTGCATGCCGGCCGAGCACGCGCAAATTTTTCATCAACGCTGCCATCCTATGCTGTGGTATCTCAGGCTCGTGGTATTGGAGAACGAATAAGCAATCGCGTCGTCGAAGAGCAACGTGCAGGAGGTGAAGAACCAGGCCACACAGCAGAGCAGAACGAGGAGAACGAGGAGAACGCCGATGAGTGTGTAAGTGATGTATGCTGCGTGCGGCTCGTTGCAAGACACTTCCTTGACAACTGATAGACAAGTGACAGTGAATTCTCACGCTAGGTGGAGTACGATCAACAATCTCTTTACTCCTTCTCACTTGTTGATAACAAATGAGAGTGAAGGAGACGATTGAAGGCTACTGTAATTATTTCGACTATACGAGAAGTGGCGTGAAGAGATGAGATGAAGAGGTAGTTGGCTATCAGCTGATTTAGCTGATCATTGCGAAGAACGCCAAGCACTGCGGTGCACTGCGGTGATGCTTGAAGCAAGATCTACAAGAACTAATCACATTGCTACATAAACTACTGCAGCTAGCCGAAAGAAAATCGCGCCTCTTGATGTTTACCGCAAACCGCACAAATCATCGATTTCATACCGCGTGCGGCTTGTGTTGTTAATTGGTGTGGAGTGCTGTACATACGCAGTTTGCAATAACTCGGTGATTATAATGAACGCTGTATAAAGTGACTGTGTTGGAATTTGGCGCAATATTGGACCATATTCTTCACGTGCCAATGCTCATTTAGCGATGACTTGTTTGGGTTAAGCCCAAGCTAAGGACAAGCTGTTTTACAACCGGCATAGCCGAATATTACTATGAATTTGAGCGGGGATCCATACGGTAATGGTTTGCTTTATATGGGATTCAACCAGGATCACGGTAAAGATTGCAACATTACTACGCTTTGCGCATTAGTTAATGAATTGTATGCTATGCAGGTTGTTTTTCATGCGCTACAACGACGGGATTTCGCATCTACAATTGTGATCCATTGAAAGAAAAGGAGCGGCGGGAGTTTAATGATGGGGGTATTGGCTACTTGGAGATGCTCTTTCGATGCAACTATTTGGCATTAATTGGTGGTGGCTCTAAACCACTGTATCCCATCAATAAGGTGATGGTTTGGGATGACCTGCAGAAGAAAACCAGCTTTGGGTTGGAATTTAGTGGCACAGTACTGGCTGTGAAATTAAGGAGGGATCGAATTGTTGTTGTGCTAGGTATGTTCTATATTATTGCCAATTGCAACCATTTGATTTCTCTTTGCCACTGTATTTATAGAACGCGTCATCAAAGTCTACACGTTTACACAAACGCCTCAGCAGTTGCACGTGTTTGAGACGAGTCCAAATCCACGTGGTTTGTGCGTATTGTGCCCGAATAGTAACAACTCACTGCTTGCGTTTCCGGGCCGGCAAATTGGACACGTGCAGGTGGTCGACCTAGCCAACACCGAAAAGCGTGCGCTTGATATTGGCGCCCACGAGACTGAGCTTATCTACGTCGCGCTAAATCTGCAGGGCACGCGATTAGCAACCGCGAGTGAGAAGGGCACTTTGATTCGAGTGTTCGACACGGCAAACGGCAACAAAATTGCGGAGCTGCGCCGAGGCGCGCACCAGGTGACTGATTTACACCTAAGCAATTTGTAACAATGTATCAATGCGCGTATTTTAGGCGACGATCTACTGCATCAACTTCAACAGCACATCGACCTGCTTGTGCGTGTCATCCGATCACGGAACGGTCCACATATTCGCACTTGATGATCCGAAACTGAACAAACAGTCATCGTTGGCAAACGCTGCTTTCCTTCCCAAGTATTTCTCATCGAATTGGTCATTCTGCAAGTTCACCGTGCCCAATGGACCGCCGTGCGTGTGTGCTTTTGGCGCTGATAACTCCGTGATTGGTAAGCGTGACGTGCTGCTTCGCTGCGACAATTGCCAATTATGCTTTCTTCTTACAGTGATCTGTGCTGACGGATGCTACTATAAGTTTATTTTCAATGTCAAGGGCGAAGCGACACGAGAGGTGAGCGCCCACTTTCTGGAGCTGACCGACGACGTGTATTGACTCTGAGTATACTCAATACCTTTTCGTTGGCATTGTCATCCCTATTGGTCTGCAAGACTCTTTTTATGATTACAGATGATTTACGGTAAATTGAGTAATGTGAGAATTCATGCGTGGAATTTTTATACTACTAATCCCAAGTCAAACAAAATTCAAATGAGATTAATCATTCAGATTGTGTGTACATTCGCAAATAGTTATTTTAATAAATGAATAAGCAATGTCTGAAATGGGCAGCAATAGGAATACATACATCCATACGCATTGATTTTACATGGATATGCTTTTAATTTCCATCAATTACAATTCAATTTCTTGGTTTTATAATTGTATTCTTATTGGAAATTATTTGATTTGAATGATTAGAACGCATTTGTTTTCTGTGAGCATTGGAGAGCGTGGGTGAGGTACATATTGGTACATATGTAGACAACCGGCAAAAGTCGAATGCTGTTGAACACGTTGAACATAACCTCCTTCTGGGACCGAGTTTTAACTTTGATTAACGTGAAGCAACATGAAATTAATCAAAAAGTAATTAGTATTTATCGAAATGCTGAAAACATACGAGCTCTTTACGTCTGCCTCCACGGCGCGTTGTTTCTTCGCAGCTGTACGATGCAAGCACAAAGAGAATCATTGGGTATGTATTTGTAAACGTATTCGCAACGTTTCCCAAAAATAAGCGTCCCTTCATAGTCCATGCAGCGCAAGAAGAAAACAGCCACCACGAAGGCGCTGGAGCATTTTGACGAGTTCTACGACGACGTCTACAAGCGTCGCTGGCCGGCGTTACGCCGTGCTTTACTGGGTAAGCAAAAATACGTTGCCATCGTAAACAATTACTCCGACACAGAGGAGACCATGCGCTTACTGGAGGAAAAGGGCGCGATAAACGTACGCACGCTTTACAACCTCGAGCGCGAACGCATTGCTGAGCAGCGCCTGAACGACACGAAGGAACGCCGGCTGCAGAAGATTTGGTCCCAGGCTGGTGAAAACCAGCAATCCTCAAAGCAAATTCATATTGAGGATATTGAACAACCAGACATGCAGCAACCCATAGAAACTGGTCCATCATTAGCAGCGAGCCTTACACACGCTCATCTCGATCACTCACGCATCATCGCCGCCGACCAACCCAATGACATACTCTACGACTTTGTGCCGGCGACGAGGATGAAAGGTCGCGACGACTTCGAGCCGGAGGTGCGCTACGATACGCACGTGGCGCCCAATCGCCTGCACCCGCACGACGTGCAGCCGATCGTCGAGTACGAACTCCACTTTCCCGACCACCTGCAGGTGTACTGCTTCGAGGCGGAGAACCACGACTCGTTCCCGCATCCCCGGCGCGGTACCACGGGCGTTCTCAACTACTACCTGCTCGACGGTGGCTCCATACTGCCGGTGTTGGCGCTCGATTTGCGCGCCGGTCATCGCGTCCTCGACATGTGCGCCGCCCCCGGCGGCAAATCGCTGATCGCCCTGCAGACGCTCTACCCGCACCACCTGCAGAGCAACGACGTGAGCGCGTCGCGTGCGAACCGCGTGCGCGGTGTGATGGGTGAGTACTTGTACGACTTTGACGAGAAGTGGGTGCGCTCCGGGCGCGTGAACATCAGCCAGTGCGATGCGCGGCACCTACCCGACACCGGCGGCTTCGATCGTGTGCTGGTTGACGTGCCGTGCACCACCGACCGGCACTCGCTCAAGGAGGACGACAACAACATCTTTCGCGCCGACCGCATCAAAGAGCGCCTGCGTCTGCCTGAGCTGCAGACGGAGCTGCTGGTGAACGCGCTGCGATTGGTGCGCGCCGGCGGCGTCGTCGTCTACTCCACGTGCTCGCTGAGTCCGATACAGAACGAGGGCGTTGTTGGCATGGCACTGCGTCAGCTACGCGACGACGACTCCATCGCTGTGGACGTCATCGACCTGCGTCCGGCGCTGGCACGCTTCCGTCACGTCTACGAATTCAGCAGCGCGGAAACAACACGCTACGGCCACCTCGTGATGCCCGCCACGCACCAGAACTACGGCCCGACGTACTTCTGCAAGCTGCAACGCCGACTGTGATTGGGTACGCGTATTTTTAGTTAGCACTAGCCTTTGATTTGAATGAGACTCAAACAATTATATCGAATTGTTTATTATGGTATTCCGTATCTTGTGAATAGGGGCGTTGAGGGAAGAGGAGTCGGGGATGACTGAGTTCAAGGGATATCTAAAGAAAAAACAAGCGTTGGTTAAACTAGGTACGTCTGCAATTCCAATTTCACATTCACATTGGTAACACATCGCATACCAAACTGTGAGATAATCCTATCTTTACATTATGTTACCATACAACATGCACAACATATGTATATATTAATTGAACTAAGGTTTTCTCGCATTGGGAAATCTAACAAAGTGCTTGCTCACAAGCACTTTGATCGCGCAACTATGTAAATTCTGAATCGTGTTCACTCGGGGGAGAAGACAAAATGCGCATAGGATTTGATCTAGGCGCGCTGCTCACTGTTGCGGTATTTGCACTCCTGGACCGCCTCGTTGAAGCCCTGGCAGAGGGAGAGGTCGCTCTGCGAGGCGGCGCAATCGAGGAACTTCTTGATTTCGTACGCGCACGGCCCCGACGGCTCCGAGTCGCGGTAGTTGGCGTACTGCTCCTGCACCGGCGGCGCCTGGGCCTGGGCGGATGCGCCACCACCACTCATCATACCTGGCAACAAACACACATGAGTTTTGCTGCGAACCATTGCAAGCAACTGCAAGTTGCTGGGTGTATACTCACTTCCTACCGCATGACCGACAGCAGAGCCGACGGCTACGCCACCGGCGGTGGCCGCCATCTGGGCGAAGAGCCCCGGCTGTTTTGGCTGCGCGGCCACCGGTGGAGGATGCGCGGGCGCGGCACTAGAAGCGACATTAATAACAGTGAGTACGGTGATTACAATGAGTGAGCGATTTAATGGGTGTTTGCTCTTTGATCCTTACATAGGGGCCGGCGCTGGGGCATAGGATGACTGCTGGCGAATGGGCGGCCGCGACATGGGGGCGGCGCGCGGCGTCGGCGATGGAGAGCGTCCTCGGCGTGGCATTTTTGACGGCGAAAGCGACGAAGAGGTTTTCGTAATATTTCACAATTTGCGGTGTGGTTACGTAAACACGGGAGCACGCTAACGTATGCTGAGAGCGCTGGATAGTGACTGCGCTGCGAGACACTGCGAGACACGGTCGACACGTGGTAATGACGGACGGAGTCGACGGAATTCCACAACCCAGGGTCAAACTGCGACGTAGTGCGAGAAATCGAGAATATTCTCGGCGCGCGCTGCCTCGTATCGAGCGATCCCGTTTGCTGGCACTAGCGCTTTCTACACGGCGTAGAATTCTCACGGCACGTGGCGTGACGATCGCAAATCGCAGGATATATTGCATTCCCCGAAAAGGTTTTATTTTTGCGTACGTAAATCTTGTTTTGCATTTCACTGAAAATTTCCAGTTAGGTATGATGGTATATAGTTAAACACGCGATTTTCTCATAACGGATCAGGGGAAGGATCACAATAAGCAAAGATTTATTGAGTTTCGGGTTTTATTTGCCATTATTTTTGCTGGCGAGCCACCAGCTCTACCTATGCAGTAATTACCCGTCAATTGCGCCGTTGCATAAACATTTTAATAGCCATAATACACTGAATCATATTGGTGGAAATACCTTGGATCGGGATCGGGGAGGGAAATACGCCTTACGTACCTGGATCGTCGTTGCGGGGGCGGCGGCGTCGGTGATCGCGGACGGGCCACCGGTGGTGGTGGCGAGCGGCCGCCTCCACGAATACTACCACCGCTACTTCGACCACCGCCACTTCTTCCACCTGGCATGATTGCGTATAAGAACGGATCGGGGTATAAATCACGGGAAATTTTGGTACGACGACCGAATGCTAATGGGAATGCGAATGGGAATGATGCCAGCAAGCGGGCGCCAGCGGCAACGGCGTTATTCGTTTCGATTTCTTTCCAACGCATGCATGATGATGATGATGCATCGCGAACAAACAATTAACCTGTTGCCGTTCATTTGACTTGCATGCATTGTTGACTAGCATCAATTGCATTCATAAATTCGTGCACCGTATCTACAAATTAGTATGTTTCAGGTGGTTCGGGAGGGGTATTGCACGTGCGGTTTCATACTTACCCGTGGGTGTGCGTCGCACGTCAAAAGATCATTAAGGTGAGAGTGGCCACCAAGATCAACATCAACATAATCGCGTTAATTAATTGAGCTCTTCTATTCGCATTAGGGGGAATGGATACAAAATAACGGACCTCTGTGGTGCTGGCGACCCGATACTTACTTGGATCCACCTTTTTTTTGCACGACAATCGTGTTTCTGCTTCCCCGTCGCCGCCGTCGAGGAACAGCAAGCAAGCAGCATGGCAACAATCGGCGTCGATCGTGCGCAAACGCTGGCCGTTCGGCGCCGCCACCGCCGAGCGGCGGCAATCGACGACGCCCGTCTATTTACATCCACACCTACTGCACATCGACGTGCCGTGCTCGCGCAGCAGCAGCAGCAGCAGGCAGCAGCGAGCTCTCGCGACTCGCGACGACGATTCGGCTTCACCTCCGCGCTGGTGTGCACTTGTGTGCACTGGTGTGAGCGGCGCACGGCGCACTCCGCTCTCGAGTAGCTGCTGGTCGGTGTGCTCGGCTGAGCGACGGACGAACGACACGGGATTGCATGCAGTCGTGCATACATCGTATAAACATAACCAAAAGCGGTCAATAGACTCTCCTCCCTAGTCGCGCGGCACCTCCGCTTGCCTGCCTGCGAGCGTAGTGCGTGCGTGCGTACCAGTCAGCCAGCCGATCAGCCGCGCCGCTGGTTGCCGATTCCGCGGTGTGTCTTCCGCTTCTCTCGCGTCTCTGTGTCTCCTCCCGCACCTTATCGACGCATCGGTCGCCACCCGCGCGTGTGTGCCATACACACCATCGCCTCTCTCGGCGCTCTCGGCCTCATCGAAAATGCCACCCTACAAGTGAACGACCGTGTGTGACGTGTGTGTGCGCGCGCGCGCGCCTCTGTGTATGCGTGCGTGCGAATTGCGGCCAGCATCATTATCACCATCGACTCACACGCCGTCCTCCACCTCTTCGTCGTTGACGTCGTCGTCGACTCCATCATCATCATCATCATCATCAACAACAACAACAACAACAACAAGCGCCGTACAGTCGCCCAGGTGCTGGCGGCGGCGGCGGCGGTGGGCGGCGAGTCGGTGGTGCGCGCGTGTGGGTGGCGGCCGCGTCGAGTGGAGGGGTGGCCGTCGTGTGGCGCCTTGCGCTACCTCCCTCATCGCGGCATCGAGTGGACAGCAACGGCAACGGCACCTGGAACGACGAAAACGACGACGACGACGAGCAGGACCCGGTGCCCCACCGGCGGCGCCCTGCTGGAGGCGACTGTGCTGCTGCTGCTGCTGTGTGCTTGTTGAAGACGAGGCGGCGGCGGTGCGCCCGCAGCGCACGGCGGAAAGATGGCCGATCTGGAGGCGGTGCTCGCCGACGTCAGCTACTTGATGGCGATGGAGAAGAGCAAGTGCACGCCGGCGGCGCGCGCCAGCAAGAAGATCGTGCTTCCGGACCCGAGGTATGCATGCGCACGTGCCGAGTGTGTTGTCCTTTCCCCCTCTCTCCCCCCGTTCGGGCAACCCCCCTCCTCACCACCCGGCGCCAACAACCCCTTTCGACGTCGACGTCTTCGTCACCCAACTTGGACAAGAAACCCGTATGAATACCCGGGTTGCAAGTGGGCGGTGCACGGTGGTGGTGGTGGTGATGCCGGTGCCTGCTGCTCATATCGCGGCCAGCGTGCGGTCTTCGTGGAAGTCGCGTGCGGTTTACGCAAAATCCGCTTGATTTCCGCGAAGGAGATCCGCGCGCAAAAATGCGCGTTTCGGCGTACGCGTACGCATACGCGAAAACACACGCATTCATACACACGCCCACGCAAACGCGCGCGCGCGCCGTCTTCCTTCGGCCTTCACATTGATCGATAAAAACTTATTAGACACTCATTTAATATGCCTTCGTACACACGTTTGCGTGTGCGTTTAATCCGGAGCGCATATATATTTAAGAGAGTTATTTATGCTACGAATGTGTATGCACGTCCGATTTATGATAGCGGCGCCCAATGTATGCGTGCGCATATTTGCCGAAACGTTCGCTCTGTGCACGTGTGCACCGCGCAACGAAATGCACCTCTCGAAGATGATGTCGCATTTTTGCTTACAGCGTACGCTCCGTCATGCACAAGTACTTGGAGAAGAAGAACGAGGTGAACTTCGACAAGATTTTCCATCAGACGCTCGGTAGGTCAAGATTGTAACAAATTTGGCCTTCCTCCTTCTCTTTGCCTCTATACCTATATACCATTATCTCAACTCACTTATTTACACAAACGCTTTTTTTTTTCTCGATAAGTACGCAAAGTAAACGTATTGCTCAACAACTGTAGAGATAATCATTTGATTACTTTCGATCGTCATTGAAACTTGTATACAACGATCTGGAATTTTTGTCGGTCGGCCTATCGCTCGTTTTTTTTTCTTCTTTTCTTCTCTCTGTTTCGCCATCAATTTATTTTTTCCTGCTACTGGTTTGGCTCGGTGGACGCGCGCGATATTTATACAATTTCGATTGATGTTAATGTTCATTGTAATTTCGATTGGCAACCGAACCGAAATATGAATACGGCGAGCGCGCGCTCGCAAATGTCAATCGGCATTCGAATAAGTTTGCCATCGGCTTGATTCACGTGCGCGCGCGCGCGCGATGTTTGTTTCCTCTGGCATGCCTTCCAATAACACAAAAGCTATGATGATGATGATCATGATGATGGTTGTTGGTGTGTGCGCGCATCCGTTTTACACCGAGTGTTTTGCCTCCTGGCGTGTTGCAGGCTTCCTGCTGTTCAAGGACTTCTGCGAGAACGTCTCCGAGGTGCCGGTGCCGCAGTTGCGCTTCTACGAGGAGGTACGTAGAAGTCTTGCTGCGTCTCCCTAACTTTCCGCTCCCTCGTCATCGCGTTGCACGTCCGGCCCCGTATGTCGGTGTGCCGATGGATTCGTCCGGCGAAACAAAAGGCCGTCGCCAGAAATAGCGTCGCATCATACCAACCAGCGCGCGAACGAATTCGACGGCCGGCGGCGGCGCCGCATTCAAATTCGCTCGGACAATGATGCTATGCACCACCGCACGTCCTGCTGCCGGGTTCTTCTGCTTTGCATCCGTGCTTCCTGTCGGTATCAGCGCGCCCGCCACTCGGTGGGTGCGATGCGCGCACGCGTACCTGGCCCATCCAAAGTAAACTGTCCTCCATCGCGTAATGGAATTTTTAATGAGGCGCCGCATTCACTCTTCTTGACCGTTGAAGCGTTTCCGCCGGCCGACACACAACACGGGCGCTCGCTTGCATTATGATGCAATGCACGCACGACTTTGTCGGAAGATAATGCACGCGAACGTTTTGTTTTTACGTGCATTTTCAATGTGGATTCTCTGTTCTACGCGCAGATAAAGCAGTACGAGAAGCTCGAGTGCGTGGAGGAGCGCATGAAGCAGGCACGCGACATCTACGACAACTTCATCATGAAGGAGCTGCTCTCGCACACGCACGACTACTCCAAGGAGTGCCTCCAGCACGTGCAATCGCACCTGATGAAGAACGACGTGCCGGTGACGCTGTTCGAGCCGTACATCGAGGAGATCTACAGCCACCTGCGCGACGAGCCGTTTCGCAAGTTCATCGAGAGCGACAAGTACACGCGCTTCTGCCAGTGGAAGAACCTCGAGCTGAACATCCAGTTGACGATGAACGACTTCAGCGTGCATCGCATCATCGGGCGCGGCGGCTTCGGCGAGGTGTACGGCTGCCGCAAGGCCGACACCGGCAAGATGTACGCGATGAAGTGCTTGGACAAGAAGCGCATCAAGATGAAGCAGGGCGAGACGCTGGCGCTCAACGAGCGCATCATGCTGTCGCTGGTGAGCACCGGCGTCGATTGTCCGTTCATCGTCTGCATGACGTACGCCTTCCACACACCCGACAAGCTGTGCTTTATTTTGGACCTCATGAACGGCGGCGACCTCCACTACCACCTCTCGCAGCACGGCGTCTTCAACGAAAGCGAGATGAAATTCTACGCCGCCGAAGTGATTCTAGGTGAGTGCCGCCGGAGTTGTGCGTTTGCAGTGCACCCATTACAAGTGGTTTTCGTTCAGGCCTGGAGCATATGCACCGTCGGTACATTGTCTATCGCGACCTAAAGCCGGCGAACATTCTGTTGGACGAGCACGGCCATGTGCGCATCTCCGATTTGGGCCTGGCGTGCGACTTCAGCAAGAAGAAGCCGCACGCGAGCGTCGGCACGCACGGCTATATGGCACCGGAGGTACTCAGCAAGGGCACGCCGTACGACTCGTCCGCGGACTGGTTTAGTTTCGGCTGCATGCTCTACAAGCTGCTGAAGGGTCACTCGCCGTTCAGGCAGCACAAAACGAAGGACAAGCACGAAATCGATCGCATGACACTTACGATGGTAAGTTGCACGACCCACCCCCCGTCGTTCGCGCTGCGTACGGTGCGAACATTTGCTGTATGTTTGGTTTGATTTGCGGGGCCAGAACGTGGAGCTGCCCGACTCGTTTTCGCCGCCGCTGCGCTCTCTGCTCGAGGGCCTGCTGCAGCGCGACGTCGCCGCACGACTCGGCTGCCGGCCGGCGTCGGCGGCGGGCGGCCCCAACGCTGGCGCCACCACCGCCACCTCACTGCCGCACTCCACGTCCAACACCGACGAGGTGAAGTCGCATCCGTTCTTCGCCGGCATCGACTGGCAGCAGGTGTATCTGCAGCAGTACACGCCGCCGCTGATACCGCCGCGCGGCGAGGTGAATGCCGCCGATGCGTTCGACATCGGCAGCTTCGACGAGGAGGACACGAAGGGCATCAAGCTGACGGAGGCGGACGCCGAGCTGTACAAGAACTTTCCGCTGGTGATCAGCGAGCGGTGGCAGAGCGAGGTGGCCGAGACGGTGTGGGAGACGGTCAACTTTGAGGCGGACAAGGCGGAGATGAAACGGCGCGGCAAGCACAAGTACAAGTTCGAGCTCGATGAGAAAGGTTTGTTTGGTGCTTTTTGTAATTTTGAACTACCCTCCACCTGGTTTTGTTATGTACGATGTGTGTTGATCGCTATAGAATCGGATTGCATTCTGCACGGCTACATTAAGAAGCTGGGTGGGCCGTGGACGTCGTCGTGGCAGATGCGCTACGCCAAGCTGTACCCGAATCGCCTCGAGCTGCATCCGGACTCGGCCAAGCCGGAGATGGTGTTCGTCGATCAGATCGAAGAGGTGTGCGCCGAGCTGCAGCAGGTGAAGAACGAGAAGTGCATCGTCGTTCGGCTACGCGACGGCAAACTCATACTGACAAATCCCGTAAGTGTGCAGCACGTGCATATGAGCAAGCGATGACAACTAATGTGGCATTGCTTTCATTCCTATAGGATGAAATCGGCCTAAAGGAATGGCTGACTTCGCTGAAATCAGCGCACAAACAGAGCCAGGAGCTGCTCGGTTCGATGGCGAAGAAGGCCGGCAAGATCTACGGCAACGCGATCATTACGAGCAACGCGAGCACCGGCGGTGGAGGTGGTGGAGGCGGTGGCGTTGGAGGAGGTGGAGGTGGTCTAGGTGGCGGCGGCGGTGACGCCATGCCCACGACGCGTACCAACGGCAACTAAAATGTAATCCGAGACTCCGACTGCCCATCGCTTTTTGCGCATACACCTGCCCGGCCACCTTGGCCCCCACGTGCGTGTGCGCCGGACTGTGCGAACAAACAAACAAAAACCCTGTGAATATAAAATAGACGCAAGGAAGCCAAAACAAAAAAGCGCAAGAAGTTTAATTTTAAAATGGAAAGAAGAAGGGAAGGAAGAAAGTTTACCGTGACGCAGTGGATGGAAGGAACCGATTTGTATAGCGGTGTGGATGGAGCTGGAACGCTGCCGATGGGGTGGACGTGAAGGAAGCAGTGTGTTTGTGTGCCAAGTAATAAGAAGTAAATGAAAAAACAAAAAAAAAAGCGTAGTAGAACTGACCGAAATGCACGGCGAAAACGTATGCGGGATGAGCCCATGCGCGAAATTCGACAATCTATAAGTAAAAAAAACAAACCAAATCTATATACATATATAAATATAATTATACACAACAGAAGTCACACAGAAGGAACACAGTGAGGCTGCTGGTGCGCGAATGTTTCGAATGATGCTACACGCCGGCGTACGCGTGTGCCGTTGGCTCGTCTTCGATGCACTCACACCACTCGTACACAAAACATAAACACGCATTATGCAACCAATAGAAACATTCCAGATTTGGGAGAACACCCAATTCGCAAGGACTTCCAACGCCCCTCTCCTCCGACAGACCACGAAACAACTCGGAGCCTACTTGGAGCCTACTCCACTTCTCCTCCCTCACCAGGAAACCGGTGGTGTTTTGGTATCGTCATTGTCGTCGCCTCGGATGGGCGACGCAAAGCTTCCAATCTCAATAAGCGCGCAGCACAAGCACCCACTCCAGCGTTCGAGAGCACTCAAAGCTTTTATTTCCATGCATGCCACACATGCGGACGGTGGCGGTAGGACGGTTTGTGGTAATTATTCGAAACTCGCTCCGTCCCGGTTACCTTGTACCAAAAGTTTAACAAAAAAAAGGAGGAAGAAAAGCAAGAAAAAGGGGGCACACGCATCATTACGGCGACATGCCATAATATGCCTTGCGTGAGTGGAGGATGGTGGTTTCTTCGACTTTGACGTTTACGTTTCGTTGCATTGCGTTAATCTTTCCACTGAAATCTGTACTTTCAGTTTGGCGAACACACGGTAAAAATGAGTCAATGTTGTATATACATATTATTATCTAATAAAATTGCCGATTGGCGTTAAGGGACGACGGACGATTGCGGGCAGAACCAGTGCGTTGTGCCTGTGTCTCCCCTGGCAGGCGAGGCAGAAAAAAGGAAAGCAACCCGGATAAGGAAGATGACAAAGTAAAGAAGCGTAGAAGAGAGGAACGCTGATGGCATCTATATTGAAATTCGAAGGGGGAGAAAAACAATAAGCCAGAACTTGTACTTGACCAGGAACTAATTCGACGTTAATTTAATTAGCGACTACTATATTAGAGATGCGAGAGCGAGGGCAAACGAGCGTATGAGTGAGCCTGCGACGGATGCCGCGAATTGATGTGCACGTGTACGAAAGGTGAGTCAATGAGATGAGAGCGATAATGCTACACACACAAAAAAGAGGGTATAAAGAGAAGAAGAAGAAAAACGCTAACAAATGAGGCGCAAAATTGTGTAAATGTGTTGATAATATATGAGAGTAAAAATGTATAAAGAGTGCGAAAATGTGCAATAAATACGTTTATAGACATATTATTCATGTCAGTTGTTCGTCGTACGAAGATTCCGAAGATTCCGAACTGCATGTAACAATCAGCCGCGCTTGGATAACAACGAGCTATTTATTTGCGCCTTTTACCACATGAGAAAATTACATAAAATACAAAGGGGTATATTTCCTAAACGTACGAACAAAAAATAAAATCAAATACAAATATTACACAACAAAAAACAAAGCGAATGGAGTAAAGCACGTTTCGATATAACAAAAAATAAAATTAACGTAAAA
The DNA here is from genome assembly GCA_030264135.1 of Myllaena sp. GC000078. Lineage (NCBI taxonomy): Eukaryota > Metazoa > Arthropoda > Insecta > Coleoptera > Staphylinidae > Myllaena > Myllaena sp. GC000078. Next base: position 8,844 of record JARJDR010006253.1, on the reverse strand, counting down.
ACACAAATAGTATGCGATGGAAATGGATGGGATAGCTCAAGTCTATCGTATAAATTTTAACTGTACCATTTCGATTTTTCCAGCGGTTCGCGCATCACTCCAAGAGGTTGAGACTGCTCTGCGTTTTGCGCAATTGCGCGCGCCACGGAATGAGTGCGCGGCCATCGTCCTCACTGCCGCTGCCGTCGTCGTCGCTGATACTACCCACATCAGCACTCGCACGCCGGCCTCGCTCGCTGCCGGCCAACGACGACGCCGCCGTCGACATCTCTTCACGTCCGCCGTCTGAGTTGCCGCCTTCCTCCTTCGCGTAGTAATCGTCTTTGGATGCGCCCTCGTCGCCGCCAATGCTTTCCAGACTCTTACCTTTTGACGTCAGCATCGAGCTCGTGTTGCTATCAACGAACAAACATCGTTCACGAGCCTGCACACCAATTACAATCTTCTAACTTACCCAGTACGCGCCAGCAAATCGCGCTTCCATTTCGGCATTTCGCGCACGCGACGCCGCTCGCGCTCCTCTTTGAGGCGCTCCTCCGCCTCCTTCTTGGCGCGTTCGAGCGCCTTCTTCGCAAGCATCTGCCGCTTCCATGCCGGTATCATGTTGCCGGCCGAATCCTTATCGGGTATCTAAAACCAATGACAATCATTTAGAACAAATGCGCGAGCGAAGTTTCGAATGGGTACCGGATGCATACGCACCTGTCGCATGTAGTCGTCGACGCTCAGCACCTCGATGCGCTTCTTCTCGGCCATCACCTGCTTCTCCTCGCGCTCCGAGCGTAGCTTGCGAATGCCGGAGATGTCCTTGCCAAGCTTCAGCTCCTCAATCAAATAAGACTTGGCCAGGTTGGCCATGTGCATGCCGTCTTCGTCGGCTGGTGCTGCCGCCCCGCCGGCGGACGCGAATGGTGACTTGGGCGCGCCGCCGATCCCTGCCGGCGACGACGCGAGGAAGTTCGGGAAGCTTTGCAGTGAGAGCGACTTCTTCAGGTGCGAGTGCTGCGCGAACGGCGAGTGTGTTTGTGCGGGCGACGGCCGCAGGTGCACCGAGTGCAGATCGTTGACGCTGATCGTGGCGAGCGGCTGGTGGTTGGCCGCCTTTTTCGCGCCGCCCTTGCTGAGACTGCCCTCTTCGTGCTTCTGGAATTCAGCATTAACGGGTGAGTGAACGTATGCAGTATTGCGTCGGATTACCACATTCGAATCCTTGCCAACGGGCAGGTGCGATGCGAGTGGCAATGGCGGCGGCGCCGGCACCGCGTCGCTTGGCTTGTGCTCCTCCTCGGCGGGCGCCGCCGTCGCCATCGCCGTGATCGCTTCCTTTTCGGGCGCGATCTTTTCGACTAGTTTGATTTGTTTGCTGACCGTCAGCGCACTGCCGGCGTTGTTGATGCTCTTCAAGTACTCGCTAGGCTTGACGAGGTTGACCGTCGACGTGGTGGACGGCGGGAATGACGGCGGCACGAACGGCAATGCGCGCTGACGGCACGACGTCAGCGTCAGACTCTCCTTGTTCTTGCCGTCGCTGCGGCCCCCGTCCGCGACGCCGCCTGGCGCTAGTTCGATGATTGTGAGGTCCGAACAGGACGAGTTGCGCTTGGCGCTCAGGTGCGACATGGTACGGCACATGCCGCGCACCACATCGGACGGCCGCACCGTCGGCTCCTCGACCACCTCGACGTCGACGCACTCGCCGTCGTCGTCGGCGTCGCGATCACCTCCGGCGCCCATTTCGCGTCCGTACGTCGCGATGCTGTTCTTGATCGTCTCCATGTTGCGCCCGAAGTCGGGCACTGTGTTGCTGCGCGTCGGATGCGCATTATTGCGATTGCCCAGCATGGGTGGCGGTGGCGGTGGAGGTGGCGGTTGTTCGCCGGCTTTGGCGCTCGATGTGGACAGTTTCACCACGTAAATATCTTCGTAAGCGTGCTCGTGGTCATCGGTCATATTGTTGTTATTCTCCTCCTTGTTACCACCGCCGCCGCCGTTTTTGCCGTTCATGTTCGCATTACCATCCGATATGTCGGATGTTGATGACGTGGAGGAGGAGGAAGCGGACGACGATGCAGTCGACGCGGACGACGAGTGCACTTCGACTTTAACTGGAAAGCGGAAGCATGCATGTGAGCGAGGGGGGTTTTTCGCGCGACCATCGCCACCATAATCACCTGTCAGTGCGGCGCCGTTCGGGAACACCTCCTTGACGCGATTGTAGATGACTTCGTGCGGATTGTGCAGGTAGAAGGAGGCGTCGGTGCCGTTGAGGCTGACGCCGTGCATGTTGTGCATGTTGTTGGCGCCGACGCTGCTGCTGCACGTCGAACTGCAGTCGCTGTCGGCCGACATCCGCCGCCGGCCGTGATGGTGGCGGTTGCCATTGTGCGGCACATGACCGGACATCGGGTTCACATATAAGCCGTCATGCGGTGCGTGCGGCGACTCCACCGGCGTCGAATGCGAGTGCGTCAGCGGCGGATGCAGATAGAAGGGCTCCGAGGCGGGCATATCGTAGGCGGCGGCGGCGGCTGCCGCACGCTTGCCGCCGGCACCGTTCGTCGTCGGGCTGACATAATCGGGCGTGGTGCCGTGCTGCACGAGCACGTTGAGGCACTCCACCTGCTGGTTTTCGGCGGCGTCGTTGATCGGACTCTTGCCGTACTTGTCGAGGGAGAGGCGCGCGCCGTGGCTGAGCAACCAGCGCACCGTGTCGAGGTGGCCACGCGACGCCGCAAAATGCAGCGGTGTGGCACCATCCCCGTCGCGCAAATTCGGATCGCAATGCTGGTCTTGGATCATCCACTTGACGCAATTCAAGCAGCCCATCTGCGATGCGGCGTGCAGCGGCGCCATGCCGTCTTTGGCGCGCACGTACAGCGAGCCGCCCGCCTCCAGTACGAGGAACTTGAGCACCTCCAGGTGGCCCTCCTGGGCCGCCAAGTATACGGGCGTCACGTCGTTATCCATTTGCGTGTTGGCGCTTTAAAAGATTTGAGACCGTTGTCGCTTATTGTTAGACATTTGTGCGTCGTGCATTATCAGTGCATCTCTGGATTTAAGGCTAAACTGTGCAGTTCGGCAAAAAGCGCGTACGTCGACGATGATAACTGATTTGAAATAAATTAGTCATGCTCTTGTTGGCCAGACAGGTGCGCGCACGGGAGGCGCGCATTAGTTAAATGCATTACGGGGCTGTGACCCACACCGCACAAAGTCGATGAGATTCGGGTTTCAGAGGTGATAGCCGCATGTTGAGCGTGAGGGGTGCAATTCCACTTTCTATTGAAGTAATACGTGCGCGCGCGAGCGACAATTTGAATTCTACCTTAAACGTTGCTTGCGTTGCTTCCTCATTTGGACACCGGGTTTGTACGCGCGCACTAACTTTTATGCACACTGACCATGCGCAAGCAAACAACCTTTCGCGTCCCAAAACAGCTTCACCACTAATTCCAAATTTGCCGCAAACGGTTCTTTTTTTGTCTTGATCTTTTGTTTTCGTCGGGGCTGTGTGCTCAGTTTGTTGAGCGCGCGGCGTTCAAGTCGATACTGACCGCGCTCCACGACCGAGGTCGGTGAACGTCGTTACGCATCGTTGCGCGTTTGGGTGCTTCTTCTGCGGCTTCTTCTTGTTGCTGCCGTGCTGGTGTGCAGCCGTTTGTTGCGGCAGCTACCGTATGCGTATATGACGCGCGCGCGCGCGCACGCCGGCCTGAATTTCGCTCAGGCGTTAATTAACGACCTTTATGTTTATGAGTTTCGTCCGTAATTAAGCCGATTCGGATTGAACGAAATTATTTTTCGGTGGACGATGGCCGATGATTTTCGGCAATGCACGCCGCGCTCGCGGTTTCTAATGGATAGAAAGTATGTAGTAGAAATTGTGCTAAAACGATTTTTGCGCGCGACAAGAGGAGCGCGCGCTTTACGCCCCGATGGTTTTCGTGTTATTGGCGAAGCGCGTTGTAATCGGTCGACACGGTCATTGTCGTTCCAATTGGCGAACCCCCCCCCACACAGATTGCAAATATTTCGCTCGGACCTTATCCTTATCATCATATTGCATGCGGCACTCATCACGCATATGCGTTAATTATCATTGGGTCATTTACGTACATTGAGATTGTCCCGTTGCCGGTGTTGTTATGAATGTTGTTGTGGTTGTTGTTATGGCCAATGATGCTGCCGGTGCCGGTGCCGGTGCCGGCGCTACCGTTGCCGTTTCCGTTCAGCGTCGATGACTCGACGAGCAGGCGCACGCAGTCGAGGCAGCCGCGAGCGGCCGCATAGTGGAGGGCCAATGTCGTCGATGGCGCCGCGCTAAGTGGTGAGTGATGAAGGCGATCCAGTGCTGGCATTCTGCACACAAAAAGCAAACAAAACGGGCTTGATGGTGGGTGCGCATTAGGCGATAAGTGCGTGGATTTAGGGCAACCTGGGCGATGCGCATCGTTCTATTGGCGTCGTCGCGGTTCGGCTATGGCGGCGGAAGAGGAGGCGCCGGCGCCTCTTTATCGGCGCGCACGTGCGCATCGTGAGCATCACGCGCACACGCATGTGCTGCAGCACGCAGCGTTCGAGCCGCATGCGGTCGGAGAAGTTCTCCAAGTGCGTCGCATTGCGGAAGAACCGCGAGCCCTGAATGACGTCAATCGACGTGCGCACGAACGGCCGCGAAATAATCTCGTAACCGTTGAACACGGAGAACTTCTCGGTCGCCTCGAAGTCGGTCGGTTGCGGCGCGTCGACGCGTACCGACACGTCCTCCAGCGAGCGATCGCATTCGTAGATGGGATTTGCGTACACGAGCGCGTCGCCGCCATCGTCGTCGTCGTCGTATTCGGCAATGCGCAATAGTTTGTCGCTGGTGATAGGCGCGCTCGGCGCAGTCTTCACTTCGCGCGTTCGGAGCGTCGGAAAGCAACGGCGATAGTCGGTTTGGATTACCGCCATTTGATGATCGATCGCGTGGCCGGCACGTAGTGCCGATGGCATTCGTATTGCGCGCGTCTCACCACCTCCACGTGGGTGGGTAGTTGTCGTCACGCGCGCATTAGGGGCGGCGGTGGTGGTGGTGGTTTTGGTGTCGCACTCGTCACTCCGTTTGCGCGCAAAATGAAAGTTTAGCCAGCCGCGGCTAATCGTCCATTGGTTATTGTTTTCGGTGCGATTCGCAAATGCGGCCGTTGGGCGCGCATCTGCCGCGTCGTCATCGTCGTTGCCCTCGGCGCCATCGTCGTCGCCCTCATCGTCGTCCGAGGTTTGCAAACGATGCAGAAACCGCTTGCGCTTCTTCTTCGTTTTATGTTCGTGCTGTGGCAGCGTCCATGAGGCACTGCGCCCGCGCATTTTCGCTCGTCGCGCACCGCATCGAAATTATCGCGTTGCTGATGTGTGGGGGGTGGTTTTTGGCACTCTTGCGTTTTCACGTAATTCACACACGCGTGTACACGCTGGCGACGACGGAATGACTACATCCACATAAGGGCGTCTACAACGCAACGCGGACGGTCGAGAACACCGCATCTCCGTGTCGGATGTTGGGCAAAACGTCCGCGCATCGCGTATGAATGAAGCGGAAGTGCCCGCGTGTCCGCCCACCCCCCGCGCGCGCTGGTGACGGAAACATGCAACGATGCGCACGTACGCGTCATATGGAAATTGTACGAGTCATTATTTTCGTGTATTTGCGCTGCTGATTGCAAGGCGCATTGCGATGTACGTGCGCAATGCGGCGGCCTGGCCTCTGCAACGCGATGCGGCGAACCGCGACGCATTTCGTATCTGGCGTTCGCTCGCGCATATTTCTGCATTTTCTAATTTTGCGTTCGTATCGCCGAGAGCCTGGCCCACATTACCGCGCATTACCGCCGCCAATGTTTAACGTGTGCGCGATCGCCAATTAGTAATGAGCAAACGAAAACGGCTGTGACGCTGAAATGCGGCGACGGCGGCGGCGGCGGTCGTGCAATACGTATGCGATGAAGGAAGCGACTGCTCTCTTACACTCACGCTCGCATCGATGCAATTCGAGAAAGACGCAAATGGCGTTATTGTATTAATGAAATTAAGTTGATGGCGAAGAGACGGCAAACGAGAAGGAATTAGCAGAAAGTGGGTCAGCAACAACGGACGGATGGATGCTATCTGTTTCAGTGAATGTCGTTAGTATGTGCCAGGCGGGAAGGCGACGGGATAGAATTGATTAAGATTTGGATCACAATTGAACGATATTTTGAATTTACTAATCACTTAATTAATTCTAATATGACTACATCAATATTCATCGATTCAGCTCTTAACATGCATGACAATCGATTTGGATCTTATTAATTTGCATACGTTTCAAATCTCAAATGTTATCGTGCATCAATCTGAATAATTACAATGCGGGTATGGATGGGTGCGAAGAACCAAAGGTTTTTTTCTCGTCGCGCCGATATCAATGACATTGAGGTGTCCTTGACTGTGTTCGATCGCGGAAATCATTGCCGGCGGTATGGCAAGATGCGCGCGAAGACGGCGCGCGTAGAGAAAGCAGGTAGAAAGCAGGCGCGCGCGCGCACGTTTGGCGACGCGGCACGGTCGCGCGAGAAACAGGTGGAAAGTAAGCGGGGCCGCGGCGCGAACGCCATGAACGCCATGAACGCCATTCCGATCGCGACGCATCGCGCCTCGCACCGGCCCGAATGCGCGATCGCAGTGAAACTCATCAGCCATCAACTAATCAGCAAAAAGTAAACACACAAACACACACACACACGCGAGCGCGCGCGCACAGATTCATACAGATACGAATGTTAAGGCAACTTATCGTTGGCATGTGTGCGCATGCGAGCGTGCGTGAGTGTACAGATGGTCAGCGTGGTCTGTTATTCTCGCACCGGCGGGCGCCGGCGCGCGCGTGCGTTCGTTGCACTGTTCCCGTTCGTCTGCCGTTCGTTCGATTCGTCCGCTCATCGTCATCGTTCCGTCCGCTCGACAATGAGCGCACGTGATTAAATGGCACACAACGGCCGTGTGCGAAATTCGCGAATCCGCGAAAATGGCGAAATCGCTCGTGCGCGCGACACCAACATTGCGGGCGGACGTACGCTTCTTGTTAATAAACAACTAGCTGGGCGATAATGATCGTGACGACAATTACGACATGCAACGCGAGCGTTGCCCGTATTGTAGCTGTTTTAATTGGTCATTCGCGACACCGATAATCGGTGAATTGATGATTTCCAAGAAAATGCTCGTTCGCATGTTTATAAATATAAAACATAAACCCATCATCTACCATCGAATATAAGTAACCGCGATTTCAATGACACATTATGTTTCTGATTAGAAATTGAGCAATCAGATCGGAGCAGATGCATAATAGCGTCGTTTTATGGTTGCGCATACAAAGCTTTTGTCAACGATTTAGATTACCAGCGAATAGTGAATGAATGCTGATTGTATTAGATTTTATGCAATAAATGAAAGAAAAATCGCGCCCGGTTCAACTCGCTTGCGCCGAACAATGCGTGCGGGCACAGATGGCAAGATGCGTCCGATACGTTTCTAATTTCTAATTAGTTTATTTATAGTTATTAGCTGGATGGCAGTCGCGGGGGGCACGGCGGATAATAAACAACTTTCTAATTCGAAATTGCCACGCGGTGTAGTCCGAATACGTACCTATCTCGATCCTGCATAAACAAGTGCATGACTAAACATCAATTATAAGCGCCGTCTTACCTATGAGACGATATTGTAATCCAAACGCACACTCAATCCGATCGATTGCAATTTCTCGCTGCTGGCCGAATAACCGCAACGCACTCCAATGCAGTCTGCTTTTGGCGGCTAGTTCCTAGGTGGATGGGATGGCGTATGTATGCGCACAAGCCACTCGCGACCGAACTTTGTTTGAAAGTTTGTAAAAGACGCACAACTCCGATGTCCACCGCGCGATGCATTCACAAATGCAGTTGGTGAGCGTACGTGCGAATGATTCGCGAATGGGGTATATCAGCGAGCGTCGGAGGGCACTCGGCGAATACACATCACGATCACGTTGAGAACTGGCGAGCACCGCGCTCGACGACCGTTTGCGGTGAAGACGCCGCGCGCGCAAGACAAGACGTCGTGCGTGTACCACCTGTGCCACCAGCCAACGGCTGGCAGCGGTGGCGATGGCGATGGTGAACTACTTGTGCTCGATTCGCTCGGTGCGTTTCTCTGGCCGCAGTTCGCGCTCGTATTACGGGCCTTTCGCGTTGTTTTCCCTCCGCGATCGCGACGGTATGTCGGGTATGTCTTACGTGCATCTTCAGCGCTCGCAGCAGCCCGATTCACGGATATGCGCTCTTTTTTGCAGCGCCGCCGAGACGCAGTATTGCGGTATTTCGATTGCCATCGCTTTCTATTAGGAACACTGAGGGCGAGGCGATTGCTTCGGTTCGTGGTCATGCATGCATTCTATTGCGCAAAAAATGCAAGGGGCGAAGTGAGTTGGATGCTTATATTTTTTTTAAATTTTGCCAAATAAAAACTATATGAGTAAGCTCCAACTTTTCATCCGCAACTGCCATAGTGGCCCAGTATGTTTGTGTTTTTTTCACTTTTTGCGATTCGCGGTCACTCACTGACACACTCTCACCATGTATGTAAGGCGGAAACAAATTAATGTGAATAAAATCATTGTGTTATTTTTATTTAATTGTGTACCTTTACCCAATCCCATTTACAAATTAAATTTGATCTAAATGCGAAGGAGTGGAGCGAGTTAAGTGCTTTTATTTTTTAAAATTTGCTCGAATACACACTATATATATTAGTTCCAACATTTCATCTGCAACTACCATAGTA
>JARJDR010006250.1:0-19483 GCA_030264135.1 Myllaena sp. GC000078 | reverse complement strand
TCGATTGAGCGATAATTTATAATAAGTTATTTATTTACACAACTTTTCATATTGACATTGAATGTAAAATCTTTATATATTTACCTCGGTATTGAGGAAGGGTCTTGAATTACAAGCCTGAACCTGTTGATACAACCTGTTTACTTAGCTTAAATCTGCAAACAATAAGACAGAGAAATAAATGATTATTTTTTATTAATATTTCAACATGCAACCAACGCCATGCAGAGCAGATCGGCCAAAGAAATGATCAAACTTGATTCAATTAGATTATATTAGTAGTTGACCAATTTAAGTGCAAGAAGAAAACAAATAGGCGTGAGTTTAGGCATTTTCGTTAATATGGCGGTCTTTCCTAAGGTAAAAGAAGTCGCTGGTTAGTGTTGGCAATCAAAGCATATAAAATGCAATAATTCAAGGATATATTTAGTTACCAAGGTCTATCTTCGGAGTGGATAATATGCTCTATAACACGATGCACTACGTCCGTGCTGGTGTTGCTGCCGCCCAGATCGGGCGTCTGGATTCGATCCTCACAGATCGTCTTCCTGATGGCCATGCGAATAAGGTCGGCGTGTTGCTGCCGACCTAAATGCTCCAGCATGTCGACAGAAGCGTTCAGCATCGCGATGGGATTAGCGATGTTCTTGCCTGCAATCGCCGTGCCGGTGTTCCTGGTACCCGGCTCAAACACAGCGTACTGCGCATTAAAAGTTATCACATGATGCTGAACAATTGGATAGGATGCTTACATGGTCACCGTAGTTGCGACCGGAGAGCAAACCGGCACCGCCGATCAAACCGCACACTACGTTACTGACGATGCTGCCGTAGAGATTCGTCATGATCATCACGTCGAACTGGTGCGGATTGCTCACCAGCTGCATGCAGCAATTGTCGATGATCATATCGTTGTGTTCGATTTCCGGGTATTCCGTCGCGATGCGACGGGATGTCTCCAGAAATAGACCATCGGATAGTTTCCTAACAAATAATATCCAATTAATGTTGTAATGATGTGAAATGTTACGTTCCGTTACATTATGTTTGCTTTATGAATGGTGGTGACCTTCTTGCGTCCATTTCGTCGTGCATATTCAAACGCCCATCGCGCAACGCGCTCCGAGTTGCTCGACGTCACAACCTTCATGCTCTCAACAACACCATGAACACTCTGCATACAAAATCGAAATTAAATCAAATTGTGCAGTGTTATCCAACCATACCTCATGTTCTAACATGGCATATTCTCCCTCTGTATTCTGACGAATAATATGAATGTCCACATTATTCTGTCGGGAACGCACTCCCGGATAAGATTGGCAATGCAGCACATTGATGAACAGATCCAGCTCATTGCGAATGGCAACATTCCGGGACTGCACCTGAGTGTCCTCACTCTTTGTTTCTATGTTGCCTTTCAATGCAACACCATTGCGTTTGATGGAAGTGATGGCATGAATGAGGTCATCTGATTCATCACTGTTTGGATTCACTTTGATGGTTTCAAAGTCAACTGGTGCGCCAGAGTATCGGAAGACCTCTTTAACATAGCCCATCAGTTCAGGGCCAATGCCACTGCCTGGCAGCAATGTGATGGCATGCCTTCCACCATAAAGCGCTACAGGAATTGGCTCCTAAAAAGAGCATCTCGCTAATTCTATGTACATGTTGGAATGACTGGATTATGAAGTACCTGTTTCCTTACCACTGGCGACTTGTGTTGGATCTCAAAAGCAGATAGTGTTTGAGTAGAAGCCTAAAATATGTAAATATGTAAATAATTGGAGTTGGAGTCGTATGTGATTGGTTATATTTGACTTACCCTGCGTATTGCACGACTTAGGTCAATTTGATTCCTGATAAATATCCGTCCTGCCATCGCAAATGCTATGCAGTGCTATGTAGTAATACTTTCTTGATCTTAATACTTTTGTTATGGGTGGCAAGTGGTTTATTGTTGTCCTCGATCTTTTTACGTAAGGATCGGAAATCGGAAGTGTTGCGATTATTGTGATTGACGGCCGATAGGGGACGCTGCAGGTGTGATTTTTGTGAAAAATATTCGCATTTCGCTTCGGGTTTGTGCGCGCTTTGCGTCATTTGTGTTGTTGCTTGTGATGTGTTGTGCTGTGTTTATTTACATCTTTTTTGTTAACATATTATATTTTATTCTACTAACGTGAACATTGATTGCTGCAGTGGACAACCACCGATTTAAAGGTAAGAATCTCACAAGGCATACAGTTATGGTTGCCATTTGTTTACAAGTTACGGATTAAGCCGTTTAACGTTTAGCTTTAGTTGGTTGCCCATCTCTTCCAAATGCCGCTGTAAATTTCAAGTAAATCAACCAATTAGTTAATGAGCTGTAATTTTGTTCACTTTAATATGTCCATAGTCATTCTCGTCCGGTGTGATTTGCTTTTTGTCAGTGTGCATCGATTTTTGTAAAGTAAGAGAAATATCGCTAATGAAATTGATCCACAGGGTTATGTGTGTAATAAGTTCACAAAAAAATCCACATGCGTTTTGATCGACCGAATGGGGGGTGTTGCATGATGTTTTTTTATTGCTTATCAGGAAGATAAGCAAAAGGAAGTGCCCCAATTTTTAACCCGCAATGCGCCTGGTTGCTAGAAATATGTGTTATTTTATAAATAAATCTCCCTTATGTACTTCATGACCCAATACAAATAATTCAAACAAAACACCACAAACTGTGTTTTCTAGTAAATTCAAATCTTGAGTTACTTTTAGGCCACCCCTTATTACATAATCGAAAGTTTAATTGCATTAATTATAATGTGTGTATTTTGATATTCTACGCGAAAACTGGTACTTAAACCACTTTGACTTCGACATTATATTATCATGCATGGTAAATGATAAATTTGTTGTTTGATACCATTCATTATTGTTCAAAGATTCACGTCACAAGAACTGTTTACCTAATAATAAATTGAACATAATGTTGGGTTCCAAAGAAAATGACAGTAAATTCGTTTCATGCAATAGTAGATTATCATGAAGCAGTAATTGAAATGACACATATTTAGCACCAAGTAGGTTTCAGTTAAGGATTAGAACATTTATGCTGCATTAGAGCAAATGTAATTGGGCGCTCTTTTTCAATGAATTAATGCATTCGTAGCGTGTTAGACAGATGTGTAAACTTTTTACATGGCATGTGCGCTTCACGCGCGTCAACCGTTAGTATGCTAATTACTGTTGAGCCCTTAATGCTTGTAATGGACGCTCTTCGTTTTATATTTTCCAAATTCACGCTAACGAATCTAGTTGGGGGCTGCAGCGTGTGTTTTTGTTGAACTAATCCACTGGCCCGTTAACTTGTTGTTGTGTTTTTTTGGCAGCCGCCGCCGTCGTCTCGCCATTGTGTTAATCTTTTGCCAACATTTTTTAGCATTAGCATTTGCGATGGGCGTATTTTTTGCCAGCGGCAAATAATTGATGCATAAAATATTTCCCGTTATTGTTCCTCTCTGCAGGCCGAAATAACCCTTGTTGTTTGGAAATCTGCGCCATTTATTATATTTTTTGTATCTACAGAAAATAATTATTCCATTGAATTTTTATATCATACTATTATTTGCCAATTCACTAGATTTGGATTTATGCTTGTAATAATTCCCCGATTCACGTTTCTGATATTTCCGTGAACCTTGAACTGTGCTTAAATTTGAAACAATGCCAACATTATTTCAGAAACAAAATGAGACAGTGTGATCCATTGCGGCGCGCAGCAATAAAATAAAAGTAAGACGCCGCGCCGTGACGTCTCATCTTGCATCTGCACCTGCAGCGCAAGCGAGCGAATTCAATTTAAAGCAGCGCAAAAATAATATCCAACTTGTTGGCTTGGCTGGGGTTGACAATTGCAGTCGACGCAATCATTCATTCCGGCGGACAGATTTATTTCGTTCGCAACTGCAGTCACGAAATAAACTGCAATTGGATTTCATTAAATAGATCGTTTAACTGGAGGCTGCGGTTTTTAGAATGCGTTGCGACAAATGTTGATGGCTGTAGGAGGAGAGGAGAAAAAGGACCAATATTTGGGTGAAATAGAGCGCATCGTTTCCGCGACCGGCTATTATTTCAATCGAGGCGAGAAAGCAAAGTACATACTGCATGACACACTGCATTGAAAGGTTGCGGATGTGGTCTCGGATCGCCGGAAGGGTTTGCGGGCAAATTCAGGACCAATACTGGTTGTTTCGTATGATAAATTATATATGATTGCGATAATTAGATTTGTTTCAATTTTAATTTCAAAGGCTTTATTATGTATTTGATATGCTAATTTCATTAAACTTGCAAGTTTAATGATTGTATTTGATGTTAGAGAGGCGCTCATAAAGAATGGGATTGAATAACGGGCGTGAACATATGGAAATGGTGTTGTTTTGCCCAAAAACGTGTCGGTCTGTGCGACAAAAGTAGTTTGCAGCTTCGCTGCAGCAAATATGAATAATGCACAACGCATCGCGCACATGCTGTAAAATGACTGGGGCGCATTGCAAACTTTTCAATATGCGCGCTCGCAAACGGCGCGAAATATATTACGCGGCGAACAAAAGTCGCGGGCGTTGAATATGGAACGATGCAAATTGCAGGTGTAAACTTTGACATCAAATATTTCCTGTTCTTCCATGTAGCAACGCGGCTCGTTCAGTTTCAATTTCTAAAATTACCATCAATATCGTTTTCTTCCGAAATCCCAGCGCGCTGTGCTGCGTCAAAAAATTTTCCAATTCACTTGAAATATTTCACGTCACGTGCGCTGCTGCGGATGGGATGGATGAACGAAGACTTATTGCGGATTCACTTGCGCGCAAAAATAAGTTTGGCGCAACTGCAAATATATTCACCATAATTTCCTATCGGTATCGGTATTGGAGGTTTTTTCTTGCGCGTTAAGGTGGAGTAGTTCCATAAACTCCTCCTCCGCCGATTGGTACGGCTTCGTCGAGTCAAGGAGAGAAGATAAACGAGCTGCTGGCGATTTTATAAAAAGGGCAATAATTTTTATCGACAGCGTGGCGGGTTTGACCCGAGGGCGCTGGCTGGGTACTAGCACATGCGTTTTAAATTGTGTACTTCAGCCAACCTGTCAGCTATCCCAAAATAAAGCGCCAGCATATAAAATTCTTTCGCATGGAGAAAATCTTTTATTCTGCACCAGTTTCAAACTGCGCAGCTTCATCAGTTGAAAGATGAAATATGTGAAAAGGAAATTCAATTTCTTATATTGTTAATCTCCATTCAAACACATGCACGCGTATAGTTGATCGTCACATACCTGTTGCCAGTAAGAAAAGCCGTTTAGTTTCGGTTTCTAGTAACTTTTCTTCTTCTTCGTTTAAGTTCTTAGAAAATCGAGTGGATAGACTTCACAACTGCTAAATATATTATAGAATAAAATCTAAGCTAAATCAGTAAAATAAGTAAAGAAAATAATAATAATATGCTAAATGCCATTAATTCAAAACCTGGTCATTTATTTAACAAATATAAGCAGTCCAGACGACGACTATCATTCTACAATGTTAATCTAGAATAGAAAAAGCAAGAAAAAGCCGTTTGAGCCCCAAGCCGCATACGCTGAGAATGCCCGAAGATAGATGAGTGAAAAAAACGGCAGAAACTTGTTCGCTCGTAAAGCAATAAGACGGGCATTCAGGAACAAGTGGAAACGGAAACCTTAAAGCTATTTGCCGGGCGAAGCAAGCATTCATATCAAACTGAATGCACGGACATTGAAATATTGGACATGGGCACGAAATTACGCGGACGAACGGCATCAAACAAATTGCATAATTACGCGTGACTTCATTTTTTTCGCGCCAGCCTTCATGTAAATTGCCTAAACACATTTCATGTCGTGCTACGAAAAAAATGATACAAAGACGCCATTTACGAAACTCCCGGCATTTTAAGATTAATACGATTGTGTCACGATAAATTTGTATGATCATTACTTGCCATCTTTTGTTGCTTTTATTGGATTACTTTACTTATTCACTTGGATGACATAATTATAATGCCGCGGGGGTAAATGCGCAGCAGGATTTAATCAACCGATCAATAACTATCAATTTGCTAATATTCCCAGTAATAGCATGTTGTTGGGTAATTGTTCCATCGTGCACGCAGGGCATCATTATACACTCATTGCCCTATTGTCGGTATGAATACTGCATGTAATTTCCTTATAGCGACGCACACGGTGAGAGAGTAAATTAATTAATCTGTTGCATGATTAGCACGGGTGAGCGTTGCACATGTTAGCGTTCCGTAACATGGTATACACATTTCGGGGCGAGGCAAACCGCAAGCGCGAGCAACCACAAACTTTATTATTTACTCGGATAGTGGAGCTGGTCGATTTCAGGCATAGGTCAGGTAAACTGTATTTAATATTTCAATCAACGTTGCCAGCGACGGCGACGCTTCGTAAATGGCACTACTGCGTAAATAGATTGAATACGTTTCTTGCACGATGGAAAACACCAAGGATAAATTATAGAATGTTTGCGGAATGAAAAAAAAGTTTGAAGTGATAATAAATATTTTATGGCAAAGGGAAATTCTGGCACTATGCCATTTGAGAGTTACTACTTCTTATTGTTAGCGGCAGCTGTTGATGAGAGGTTGGTGGAGTCGAACCTAAATTATTGGACACTGGAGGGTCTTTAGAAACCAATTATCTACTTTTTATACCTATTTGGAACCATTCAATTATAAATTTCCTCTTTAAATTATAGTGTCAGTTTATAATGACAATTTATTGATTGTGATAATAAACAATTACAACGGCAGCGAGTAATTTCGCGGCGTGTCGATAAATTTTTGGGGCTATTTGTTGAATGATTAATGCGGTAATCGCATCCCTCTATGTAAAGAGTGTCCCAAAAGTAACGTAAGATTTGAATTCATTAAAAAACACGATTTTTGGTCTTTTGTTTGAATTTTTTATTGAATCATGAGGAATCATAAGACACATAGGGCAAATGGGCTCCACGGTTTTGTATGCACATGAGCATAGTTTGATCGATAATTTTTACGAAATTTTGCATTAATGTGGCTGCATTTCGTTAATTCAGTGTTGAATCTTCTCCCTTAATGAACAGGTAGTTGGGGATTTGTTGATATAGTCTTGTGATTTCAAAAAACCCATAAAAAGAAATTTAATTGTGGAATTAAAGGAAGAGGTTCAACGCTGCAAACTATTGAGACCATTTGTTCGATGTATGGTCTCATACATAACCCTATCTCTATTACATTATGAATCAATAAAAAATTACAATAAAATTAATAAAAAACAATGTTTTTTGATAAATTCAAATTTTTCGTAACTATTGGGACACCCTTTACATAGAGGGATGCGATTATCCATTTTCCGCGTTTGTGCAACATACAAGTTCGGTTCGCAGGCCGATTCGTTACTGTTGACATTTAATTTTCACTGCTAGTTGCGTTGAATTTTATTCCGATGTGTGCGCGGTGCGGCAGATTTGAAATCAGTGCTGCTAAAGGCCTCACCGGTACACCAAAAGTTTCTTTTCACGATTCGAAAGATGAAAAAAATTGATAAGGAAAATCAAAGGATAAAACAATTCTAAAGTAAGCATGTTGATCACATTATTGCAACGAAGTGTTGATCGTAAATCATTCCCACTTGACTATCATAATGCAGTGCTTTGATTGTGTAATAACTAGGTGTGCCCCACTCGCGAGGACAACGACGCGACGCCGACGCTAAGAGCTTGTTTCCAACTTTTCCTGGGTACTGCCACGTAGACACGTGCAAAGTATGGACGCTGTGGATATTGTTCAGGTGTTTAGTTTACACTCCTAGGAGATTTCCGCTCATGCTCCTACTGTTCTCGTATTATAGTATAGGCTGGCGAATTTCCATGCACTTGTCGCATGAATGTACTGCGTAGTATTATGTATTTATACAGAGCTGCAAATCTGGTCGCATAAAGCGTTGGCGTTGCATACCGGAGATGATGGAGTTTCGGTCATATTATTAACACTTTATAATTGGATAATATATTTCATGCGATGAAGGGGCTATCCCTGACATTTCCTTCCGTATAGGCAAAGAGCGCCGAGCATATAACTAACGCGCCAAAGTGGCGAATGATTTATGGCTTCACTTTTATATCTTTTATGTTATGCGAATGGGTTACGCAGTATATTTGAATATTTTACATAGCGAGCTGAAAATTGTCATTTATAACAAACCTAGCTGGCAGTTGGGTTCATCATTCTGTTTAAATACTGACGTGGAAAAGTTTTTATTCTGGGATACAAGAATAAATATTACGGATATTATTAAAATCCTTGCGCGAACATATATTGCTACTAATTGTAAAAATTGTAAAAATTATCTCAAAGTCTAGTGATTTCGTATCGAGCTATTTATTGTCTATACAATTTTTTAAACATATTTTGCTTGTATTATTAGCGATGGAAATTTATGGCATTTTTATTAATATTTATTTTATTAACTCTGTTAATAATTAATTGTTTCTTTACAGGTGCTGAACATGAATACAGAAGTTTTACTTGTGCGGTATAAATAAGTGATTGCAACAAAGAATGCCGAGGGATGTAGTTCAATTTTTTGTCGTTAAGAAGTGAGTCAAATTTTTGCTATAAATTTTACGTTTTACATTTGTTGCATTTCTTGCTAAAGCATAAGCAAAATACTCGTACACTAGCTTTTGAGCCAATCTAAAACTTTATTAATACATACACAATTAGTAATTTTCTCCGACGTGCGAATTGGTAACTAAACCACTTTAGTTGATCGTAGTATCTACGTACAAAGTGCGATAGAATCAATTAATAAGCATAAGGCAACACTCGCAAAATAAGCAGGTGTATGTAAGCTTGGGTTGTATACAGATTAACGTTATACGGGAACGAGGGGATGCTCAAAGCCAAGCGACATTAAATATTTATTTATGCGTTCACACATGCCTGTATGTTTTTCATTATTGAAGGGTACATGAATTCGAAAGCACTCAAACCTTTGGAAAAACTTGGAAAAATACTATTTTCCCAGTTTTTAGGTGGTAGCTTGGGTACTTAAATTTAACGGCAAATTAAAACATTACAAGGTTACAACCGTTTAAAGGGTGCTGTTTCATCAAATAATTTTTTGAAATTAATTCTTATACTTGCGATTAGGTATTGTAATGTTATGGGAATATTTGCATACTTTGAAATATCACTTTAAGATGTATTATTCATGGTTATTCGACAGAAGTGTGGCCATTGCAATATTCCCTTTTATTATGCACATATTATATGAGAGTGGGCATTGTGCATCAATGATAGTTCTGCATTTCAAAATATTATTTGAATTTCAAAGCTAATGTTGCTGCCAAAATTTTAATAATCTCATTATTTACACCTTAGGTAATTATAATATTGTTTTTGCGAGGTAGCCATTGTATTAAAACAACCAAAGGACAAGAAATTAATTTCTAATTAAATTTTTTTATAAATAAGCGTGTTGCTTAGTTCTACATCACATTCTTAAACCTTTCATAATAGGAAGCCAGAATAGAAGCGATTGCGTAAGTGGTGCACAGTGCACGTGTAAGGAATACGTTTGCCAACTTTTAAATTGCACTTTAATGGTACCACATGCGATTGATGGATAGACATCGAATTGATATCATTGAAATCGAACACGCTAAATAGCGAATGCAAAGAGATATAGATAGCGCAATGGATTGGAAAGGATCCTATATCTTTTCAACAAAACTAATACGACTATAACGACGCGCACTCAGTGCGGCTGCTACTATTAATGTGTAAACTTGATTGAATTTGACTAGACGTTCAACTGCACGCTTCCTTCTATCTATGTTTTCAAATCTATGCCACGCAAAGTAAAGTTGCGCTCTTATCGAGTTTATCGCAGCTGGAAGAGTATAGTTGCTGTGGGAGTATAAAACAAATAAAGGGATTGCTTGCACACCGAGCTGAAGCGATGTTAGATACGAACATTGGCCACAACCTGGAAATGTTTCCAGTAGATTAGTTTCAACTTAGTGTCTTTTTAGAGTTATCTGGTTTTAAATTCTTTCGAGGCTGCCGTTTAGGGGTTGAATAGTAAACTGTTGTGTATTGTAGAAATTAATCTCATTTCATTGGAGGAGGGATTGTACGGTATAATAATACATAATACTAGTCCTTGAAACGTGCCTGAAGCAAGTAGAATTGATTGGAAAGCCGTCGAAGTTGACCATTAGCGATAAGGGACTCCACAACGCGCAATTTATAATATGTGTTCGAATATACATTCATCAAAACGTGTTATAGTTGATATCTTGTACTTCGATTGGGAACAAGACATGAGAGGATGAAGATGAAGTTATGTAATCAACCTTTAATGTCAAAGTTCAAATTGATCAAAAGGGTAGTATATCTCAAGGGAGGGGATTTCTATCGCAATGTTAAACTATCCCATCATTTCATGAATCAGTCGATAACTTACATGATATATTTATTTAGATGAATGTTAGAAATATTAAATGATTGGATTTTATTCAAACACATAAAATTAATGCCGATAGCTAAAATGGTAAAATCTTTAAACAAATTTTTACATATATTACGAAGTTATTGTTTTGCTGTCATAATCCAACGGAAATTACATCCACTTTTCGCAGCACGCAGCACGATTTAATGTGCGAAACGTAAACGGCTATCATCGATAACGGTGATTACGATTACGTTTATGCGCCGTTTTGCAGCAGACTCATGCAAACAATAAACATTTATGGCGGCAAATTTGGCGCGTGCAAAAAGGGGAAATCATCTCGTCGCGCACACACACATACTCTCAGCTCTTGTGACAATGAGCAAAATCAAGAGATAACAAAGCGACATATGTACGTCCGATTCCAACACCACTTCATTTCAGCACTAACAGAAATTCCTCCAACATTATCGCGTGAATAATATTAGCTCACGAACGTGTTGCCGGGGCTCGTTTACATTGTTTCGTTCGTGCACGCATATCTACACAATGCCACTAATTAGTCGGCGCTCGCATCACGTCGGCTCGTTAAGATTGTCCTTTGCAGATAACGGATTATAGATGCTGCGTGCCTGCTGGTAGGCAAGCACGCACGACTCATCCCAACATCGATTTGGGCAGTTTATGCACGTATCCTCTCAACGGGGGAATGGGGAATGTTTGTCTCAGAGGACTGCTTCCGATACCAGTTCCACCAGTTCCACCTGTTACATGCCTTCTGCTCGAGATGCAATTCGCGCAGTATTTTTCACTTAGTAAATTTATCGAGCGTATGAAATTTGTTTGGAAGAAAAGTTTTATGTGAGCAAATATCTGCTGAAAGCTTATCCATGTTGAGCGTTGTTGCATCAAACGCTTGCTGCACTACGCGTACTACTTCATTGTCCTTGCTAACGATGACTCCCCTTACAACGGAACTCATCTTTCATTTGCTGACGCGCCTAAAAGCTCTCGCCTGACAGCCAATCTCAAGCCTGCGCATTTTCGCTTGTCGTCTATATAATTGCACAAGACCATTGGCAATATCGAGCGGGTGTGGATGTGTATTGTTTAAGAAGGATGTAGTCGTTCGTGCTCCCAACAGTGTGATACGTGAACCAATATTTATATTGCAGTCTAAGTGTTAGATGTGGTCGTATATCATTGTCAGTTGAAGTGCAATGCTTCCCATGTAAATACAGCACGTATTAGTGTCGATTGTGGATTGTTGTCGATAATTCAAACGGGATAAATGCTTGTTCTCTATTCCTGTCGCTCGTTCCAATGAAATACTATGTAGTCGATAGACTGACAATAAGTTTGAGAAGTAAAATTAAATTAAAATTTTTAGTCGGTGATAATTGTTTGAAAGGACGTGATAAATCAAGGTTAACAAATACTTGTTGGGCAATGTAATAATCATGAGGGTACATATACTGTATGCAAAACAAGCAAGCACAAAACTGTCAAACTAGCACTTTGCAACTCACTCGTCCTCGCGTGGGTGGTAGCATTGGTAATGGGGTTCGCCAGGGGTCGAAACAAATTTAGCGGACGTTGAAATATGAACCGGCCCACCGACACTCGGCGAGCACCATTTGGGCTGTCGGAAACAACTATTTCGTTGTTGTTTCGGATGCACATGCAAATTGTATCCTGTCAACGCTGCATTTTTGCATCGTAAATTACTTTTGGAGTTGATCTTAAATGCAACTAGATTACGCATGCTAACTACTTTTACTGTAGTGTTGCAGAACAGGATTAATTACACAAACCTTAATTCTGAAGAGCATTACATAAATATAACGTTTACTTTGATTAAAATTGTATTTAATGTGGAAATCAAGGAATATCTTTCAGAAATTATTTAAATGCGTGTTATAAAGGGGGTCCCAAAAGTAACGCAAGATTTGAATTCATTAGAAAACATAGTTTTTAGTCTTTTGTTTCATTTTTTATTGATTCCTGAATAAGATAAGAAACGGTCATTTATGGAATAACACATTGGGCAAATAGGAAATTTTGCATTATTGTGGCTGCATTTCGTTAATGCAGCGTTGAATCTTCTCTTTTAATGAACGGGTAGATGCGGGCATGTTGACATAATCCTGTGATTTCAAAAAAACTAGTAAAAAGAAATTTAATTGTGGGATTAAATGAAGAGATCCAAATTGAGCCATTATTATGCCAATTGCTTGACAAATTTTGACAATTTAGTGCTTTTGTGCAAAGCCATTAAAACCCGATGTATGGTCTCATAACAGTATCTCATTAACATTATGAATTAATAAAAAAATTACAATTAAATTAATAAAAACCGGGTTTTTGTTAAATTCAAATTTTGCGGTACTATTGGGACACGAGCATGTAGAAAATTTAGAAAGAGAAGAAAAGAAACATCCTAGCTATAGTTCTAAGTACCTCACATATCCTAGAAAGGAGAAGATGAACGAGCTGTTGTCGACTTTATGTATTTTATCTTTTATAGTGTTTTATTCTCTTGACCTAAAGTCTTGAAGCAGTTAGTATTCAGCCTCTATATACGAGTGCGGAAAGAACGCGTAGAAAAACCTTATTTATGAGAGGAACACCTTGAGTAATGCTATCGACTAGGAATATACTTCACGATTACTATGTGTTAGGTAGTATTTTTCGGTGAAACTATACCTATACAAGCTACTATATATCTATATATTGTAAAAAATGCCGTGTAATACCTGTTGCAAATCAGTCGGCGGAACTATGTAGTAAAAACTATATGAATTTTTCGTTTTTTTTTTTTTGATTTTTTTTGGAAAAAGAATACATTCTAAAATTTAAAAATAGTATTATTCCTATTTTATATCTTTTTCATTCAGTCATTATGACTTAGAATTAGTTCAAGAATGCTTTGTGTTTAAAAATTTCAATTTCATAACGCGAAATTAATGTTGACCTTTTTCATGAAATTAATCACTTTTATATTTGATTAATGAACGGGTACAAAATGATGGATTCATATGTATAATACAAGAGTATTTGCATTAGCCAAAAAAGTTTCGTTAATTATCAAAAAATTTCTTCTATACACGCAGAGTGATTTATTGATTAAAATTGTAGACAATGCCTGTCACTTTGACCGTATTCGCAAGTTCATTCTCCTTTGCAAAATTATATCTGACTCATGCATATAATAAATTATTTTCAGATTTTTTTGTTACTTTTTTAGTATAACCTTCTTGTATTGCAAGAAATAAATCTGAAAAAGTAATAATTCGCGGCACACGCACAAATTGTAGCAATCAAGAAAGTGCGGTTGTGTTTTCAGCAATTTCATACAACTTTAAACATGGCAACAGGACTTATTGATCTCGTCAGAAATTCTTCGTGTGGAATAACAAGGGAATGGCATAAATATTTGAGCGCATTATGGCTGACGCCCGTTGGAGAAGTACCTCGCATACGAATCGCAAATATTTGGACCACGCTGGCGCTGATATTTTATATTTTGCTGCAGTATGATGCAAATACTCGCAACTTACGCCATTAGATTCTCATTATTTGGTTTTGTAATTATTTGCTTTTTCGAGCAAAGATTTCACTCGTATATTTTTTTAAACTTTAAACAAACAATTCAGTGAGACCAATGCTCGGGAAATGAAATTATAGGAATAGTGTTACCTTAATTAATTAATTTGTAATTTTATTTAATACTCACATCAGTGCGGTATAAAACAGCGCGCAATTTCTGTTAAATCGAGCGTGGAGAAACTTTTCCGATGCCCGATGGGTAAGTTGGGTGAGACTGCTTCGCGTGCAAGGGATTACAGAGGGAACTTTTAAATTGCAGTTTAATGGGGAATACGACGTGTGGTCGATGGATGGACAGACCATAAGTTCCACGCCGGATGAAATGGAGCAAGTAAGATGAAGAAAACCCCGCTGAGAGTTTGGGAGATAGTGTGCTGGGGATGAATAGATAAGATGTGCAGTAAACTCTCTACCGCTGCCGGTGCCAACCAGGACGAAGACAAGAAGTGTCATAGCGGGTGTGCTTAGCGCGCAAACTTTATTGAATTTGACTTGACGCACAAGTTTTCAGTGCTTAAAATTTATGTTTCTAGAATTTTGATAGTTTTTCCTAGGAAGGCAGTTTTATATTTAGTTTAATTTTCAAATATTTAATATTTATTCTAAAAAAGTAGCAATAATCATATGGCAATATAATTTGAAATTAACCATTTGTTACAGGCTGGATCGATTACAATTGGAGCATAATTGAACCAGCAATTCTTGGTGAGTCCACTACATTTCATTCACTTTATTGTTATTAGCGAGCTTTTAAGACAAAATCCGTTAATTAATAACAGTTAAAGTCATATCAACTATACTCAAATCCTTAGCAGAAAATGTGAAATATTTTTGCATGACCTGTGCTGAATTTAATTTTCAAATTCTGCACTTAAGCACTTATTTTATTTCTTAACAAATCTGTCATGTGCAGCAGCGTTATAGATTTTCAATTGGGTTTTTGATGATTCTGCATATGCAAACTCTTGAAGAAAACTCCTAGCCAAAGAGTTACTTTATGAGATTATAAATTGTTGAATTTTCTTAAAAGTTTTAATATTCAAAAAATTTTAATCCGCCATATTTTAAATAGCGTTACCTTAATTAATATCTTTGCTATTAGTCGTCGATAATAATTTGAAATCAATAATTTATGAAGCTTTGTTATTTATTATGGAAACTATTTGCTAATATGTGAACTAACCAAAGATTGCGCGTTTGATTAACTTGAATATTTCCTCCTGCGCATTGAACTCGTATACGTGTTTCGCGTTACAAACCAGCGCGAAATTCAACGAGCCACAATTGAATTACTCAGGCAAACTTCCGAATGAATTCAGGAAGCTACTCATTCACATTCACATTCACCCCGTATTCCACACTTGCATGTGTGGAGTAAGTTAGTTTGTCAGTTCAGTTGATATTCAACAAGCACATCATTCGAGTTCAACTGCTCGACGGCTTTGAAATTCCTTGAGCAATATGATAATCTATTCAAAACCAGTAACCAAACTGAAGAATTATATATATACTACATTACTTGCGTAAGTGTACAGATATATTGATAATGTGGTTAAATTAATTTTACTATTCTTATTGTCATTATTCTTTTATTGATTTCAGTTTGGATGGAAAGAAATTAGAAATGTTCGTTATTCGCAAAGTGGTCATGTTTCTAAGTTTCTCTTTTCGTCAATTTGTATTTCGTCGTTGCGGACTAATTTATGGGTAAATATAATTGATTGGAAGTTAAGATTATTGCGACAATATTAAAAGTTCAAGTAGGCTAACCTGTTGCTGTTGCAGAAGATATGCGGCGAGCAAGGATAAGTTTTCCATTGCATACATACTATTCATATATGACCTATACATGTATCAATTCTTTTCGTATAAAAAAAAAGAACACAAAAAGATACAACGTATATAACTATTTATGATTGGGGGCAGCCGAAGATGGGAATGTGATCTTGTAAGCTGCGAAAATCTTAGGATTCATGGATACGCAGCAAATAGTAGGTTGGATATGCATCATATCTACGTCCATTTCTACTAGCGCCACTACATTATGTATGTTCTTCAAAAGCAAAGCTTTTGTATGCCTTTATTCGACGCAGAATTGAAAAAGGGGGATTTGCGTGGTCTTTGAAATGAAAACCAAAACTTTCTTCAGGAAATAAAAGATAGAATAGATTTCTTTGCGTTTTCTACATTAGTTTTCGAATCTGCTAAAATATTAGATTTTATAGATTTAATGGTATATAATTAAATAGAAATAATTTAGGTATTTTCTACTTTCTGTGGAGTTTAATGTTACAAAAGTTATGTGTGCACATATTTATTACAATAGCTATATTTTGACGTTGCTTTTGTTGAAAACCGTGCAATTTTTGTTTTATTATTCGGCCACGTTTGTAAAGGCGACGCTGACATTCCCTTGAGAACTTTGTATGCCGGTCAGCATTGGGTGAGTGCAGAAAATGCTTGCTACGTGCGTATGCGATGTACGTGATTTTCATCTTTTATATCTTTATCATTTTATTCAGTAGCTAGATTATTCACAACGATAAGGTTTTAATGAATATTGAAGTATATCTTACCTTGGTATACGGTTGGACGTTGCTTAATTTTTGTAAGGACGAGTCACAGGATTAGGGCTTTACAATTACATATAATTAAAGAGAATAGATTTTTATTAACATGCAATAATCAATCGAATACATCAATTCATAAGACGTAAATCCTTTTGATAATGGACCATTGCTTAATATTTCGATTTTAGCGCAACAGAAAACATTTCGAAGAAAGTTCATAGATTCAATAAAGTAATAAATAATTAAACGTTTGAAACGTTCTTATAATGATTCGTTGTAAATAAATATAGTAGACTCTAAAAGTCTACTCTAAAAGGGTCATATCCATCTATCTACTCTGTTCGCAGAGAGTACATCACAAGTTCAATTGCATGTTAAACGACTTCGGTCTGTAATGCACACAATGTGCATGTTGCAGCCAACTACTATTTGTACATATTCTGGAGTCTTCTGGATTTTTTAACTGCGTTGCACATTTAAAATAACTTGTAGGTATATATGGTTGTGTTTTTTTAGTTTTTATTGATTGCAGTATCTAAATATATTTTTATTAGATTTTGTTAATTACCCTCTCTTGATATGAATCAATCAATTGTAGTCAGTTTAATAATTAATATTTTTGAGAATATGTTTGAACAATTATACTGAACTTATTGATTTCATATTTCTCTTTAAGAAAATAGCATACCGATTAATTACTCTCTGATAGAAGTGTAATTATTTACTAATTAGCACATTAGTTTCATTTATTCTTATTAAGAGTTGCTTGAGAAAATTATTTGTCAGTTTCATTAACATCAAAATACTCGTATGTGGCTGAAATATTACAATTTTAAATTTGTATATTTGTAGATTAAAAGCGAGATAAAGAAAATGGTTCTTTAGCATCTTGCTTTTGAACATTTTATACTTCGATGCATTTTGACATATATTTTGGATTTCCCAATTTTCATGAGAAGTATTTCTCATTATGCATTTTAATTATTCCAAAACTGCTAGGTTTATTCAATAATTTTGTCAATGCTCGTACTTGTCAACATTGATCATAATTATTTACACATATATTATTATTATTTAGTAATACTGATTACGATAGGATTTAGTAAATGCCAATTTTAAATTTACCATATAAAAGAAATAATAAACGACAATATTACATTCAAATTTCTTTCGATAAAAACATTTAAATTTTTTCGTCAAATTTTAGTTTGGACAACATCGACAGTTAACAATTAGATTTTAAACTACATGCATTCAAATATGGTATTAAATCCATTATGTACTTGGCCCCAAAAGTAACACCAAGAACAATACGTTAATATATCATTTGATAAGTATTCATTTGCAATGACATTGCGATATATGCGCAACACTCTTCATCTTTAACCACAAGAAACGTTACAATTTATACGCTTGCGCGTGTATTATAAACTTTTTATTTATAGTATTATTAAATTCCTTACATTATTATTTCTTTTCATTTATGACAATTTATAAAAAAGGCCAAGACTGTGCCGTTTGTTGTTAGATTATTTATTTAGGTATTTACTTGTTTAGTTATTCAGTTTGTTTAGTTTAAATTCAGGTTGGTTTCTCTTTATTTACATGCAATGCGTCCGCTTTAAATACTGACTGGTAACGTTTTACTTAGTAGCAATAAAATCACAGAACCGTGTCGAGTGTGTCTAGGGACTTGAGAAAGCTCTCATCCCTCGTGCACCACTGGACAAGCTCCTCAATGGTCACCACTCCATCCTTATTCGTATCTATCAGCTGTTTTGGAAAATTACGAATTACGTTTATTAATTTGAGAATAAATCACTTGATATAATGCGAATCAATCAAATCAATGAGCGATTAATAAATATTTGGAAGGTAAATAGAATTAGTGACGTTGGCTTACATGGAAAATTTTCTCGACGTGCTCCTTGGCGCTGCCAACCTCGACGCTCGGTGTGGTCGACCTGCCCAGCATCTCGTATATGCTCGTCACGACGTCGACCATTTCCGTCTTGGAAATTAGGCCGTCGCCGTCCAGATCGTACAATCCAAAGACCCATTGCAGTTTCTCTTGCGTGCTGCCACGCGAAACCTTCGACAGGATGTCTAAAAAATTCTGCAACAATTAAATCCTTCACCAGTTAATAAATTTCGTTCACAGTCATATTGCAATGCTGAAAAATTACGCCAAACAAATTGCAATCCTTTTTAAAATTACGAATTGGTATTATTTTAATACATCTTTCTATTGGTATTCATAAATTCTTGGTATCATGTTGTATTTGCATGAAATCTATGTTTTATTCATATGGCAGAGATTAATCCATGGAAAATGCGTATTTTTCTATCTTGACTTCACTCAATAACATCGCGCTGCATTTTGTTTACCTTTGCGTTTTGTGTAGCGCAGATAGATAATATTCTGACTGACGGCAGTTAGCATGGTGAATGGAGAAATCCACTACACGACTAAAACCGGGCTAGATGAGTGAATGGCAGAATAGTTTTTCATCAGTGCGCCTTGCGGGTTTGGAATGTTTATATGAAATTCCAAACACCTGGGCATGTGCATCGGGCGGCCGGCTTTAAAAAGTCGTTTCGTTTCGCCGCTTTATATTCGGGGTGCATTCTACTTTTATTTTGTCAACATCCCGCCCGTCATCAGGTTTTACGTTATATTGACGCATGCAGTATGCATAAGGTAAAAACCGTGGCATAGATAACACTACCTTTTGTATCAGCGCCAACTGAAAAATCATCCGAATTTTGAATTTAT
>JARJDR010006239.1:0-14906 GCA_030264135.1 Myllaena sp. GC000078 | reverse complement strand
CGCGGTTTCGTCGTCATCCGCATCGTCGTTTGACGTCGCGCATGTTAAATGTAATGGCACAACAGTGTAATGTCGTTACATCGCGCACAGCCCAACCAAAACGCAAGTGTGTACTACGCGCGCCCGAGTTTGGGAGGCGAACTAGAAATGAACAGAAATAAATAAAAGCGATATGGATGCGCTCAAGCCACCAACACACGCCGTGCCACTGGCTGCGCGCATGGCCGCGGAAATAGCAATTCCGCACGATTAATTAACGACAGCGTAATTGGAATATTATAGTTCACTACGGGCATGTTTGCAAGTGCAATATGTATGCAGCAGTGGCCGCCTACCGCGCGCTGCCATCGTTTGCATCAAATATTAATTTAAGTTTTCAGTCTTCATGTTTCCCCCAATAAACTACGAAATAGTATGGTAGTATGCTCTCCGTTTCAAGTTGTTGGTATGCAAGTGAAATTTTACTATGTATTCAGGTTTTTTTGTGCTTTACAACCCCAGCTGTCTAGACTGGAGGACCCTATAGGCTAGACGCGAGCCAATGCAAAGAAACGCCAAGAAAAAGGTCCCTAGACCGGATGGCATTGAATGTGCCATACGGACGGGAGCATTAGAAAACATCATTAAGGCTATCGAGATTAGGTTAAGCTCGTGCGACAAAACAAGAGCCGAAGCCAAATTCGCAAAAAAGCCACGCAAACACGCTCGCACGCACGCGCGCCGCACATGTCGCGCTCCATTCATCAAGCACGCGCGCCTTCATTCCCTTAAATTGTCATGTTACAAATTATGATGCAATGCTATAAGCACGCGTAATGCAGAACTTCTTCATCACTCATCGGCAAGCAGCTTCGCGAGCCATTACGAATCAAAATGCGCGTCTTGCGTCAAACCCTGGGATTAGTTACATTAGTAGATTTAGTCATCGACTTTTGGAATGTCAACACGCACCCGATTATTTCCGGTTATACACAATATCAGCGCATCCGATCCATACATACTACAATTATCTAAATGCAATAAATATATCAATAAATACGATACCTATATGTAGGGAAGATAATTGAGAATTAAATTGAAAATGGTATTTTGGTGAAACGTTACCGTGGCCTCTTCATCATCCGTACGTGTTTTTCGTGTGTGTTTTCGCAAACAACGACTTGCTAGTCAGCAGCACATCGTAATTATCACACGCGCACTACTGCTGCGATCGTCCGCGGTTTAGCGTCCATAACCACCTTCATCGCATAATTGCACAACAACACACGCGCGCGCACTGCTTCGAATCGTTTCTTTTTTATTTCCGTCTTATTTGCGTCGCAAATGTGGCGGCCACACAATACTATATGACGCGATCGACGTATGCGCGCAGAGCAGAATATTTATAATTAGTCGTCGACGGCGTTGTCTCGGTGTGGTCGCTGCACCACATCCACACATCTCTCGCAGTTCCCGACGATGTGTAAAACAACGTTGTATATCCCAGCCGTGTATAACACAACAATCACACAACACAGCACACGGCCTGCTGCTCTCTGCAGCTCTCTCCGCCGAAGAGGAGAGAGGTTATGATGACGATCCGACGACACCGAACCGATTGAAAGTATATTTATGGACTACGGATGCGCGAAACGTAGGGAACGTCGTCGTCGGCGGCGGCGACGACGTCCGCTCCTCCGCTGCAGCCGCCGCACATATCGAACGTGTGAAATGCGAACGCAAATACGTATCGCACATATTATAGAACACTGGTATTATTTTAGATTTCCGAGCTGCTGCTGTTGCTGCTGTTGCTGCTCCGGTGAGCAGCGACCGCACGGTGCGTAGTAATAGTAGCAGTCATGTATATGCGTTTTTTTCGGGGGGAAGCTAGAGAGTTTTTGCTGTTACCTCGTAGGTGGTATGCATAATCCGTTTCCGAACGATGTCCTGTCGCTTCGCAAATGTTGCACTTTTTGCGACCACTTGTTGTTATTTAATTAGCGAGCGATTTGCAGAGGCGAGAGCGCGGCGCACACAACACACCGTCCATTTAATCCACACGGCCACGACGAGACGAGCACCACAAAACAACGCACGCACTTGTCATTTCGGTCAAAATACAACGAGAAGGCACACACGGGCGAGAGGCAGGCGCATAGAGAGAGGCAGAGCGCAGCGCCAGAGCAGCCAGCCAGCCAACGACGACGACGACGACCGACCTATGTGCGTAACCAGCCGTCGCGTCGCTGAGGGGAAACGCACAAACACACATGCAACAGCAGCCAGCACGAGCACAGCGGCAGCGCGCAATCGCTTACGTTTAAAGATTTCACCGATCGGCGGCGCGCCTGCTTCGGCTGCGCTCGGGCGCACCGCGTTCACTCGCGCCCGCGCGCGCCCGCATCGCGGCGGCTTTGTCGGCGGGGGCGCCACCAGTCGGAGAGTGTGAGCACACAAGTGCAATAGCCACAGGTCGTTTGTCGGCGCGACCGGCCGCGAGTTAAAACGGTATGAGTATGCCTAGCGCGCCTGTGTGCGCGGTAATGGAGAGTCGGGATGCGCGCGCGCGCGCGCGACGCAAAAAGACGACGACGACGCCGTCAACAACAGCGCGGGGCTGATTGTGAGCGCTGGGCTGGTCGACTGGCGATTACGCGCTTGTTGGCCGCCTGCCCTCCTGCTGCCTGGCGAAAAAGTATGCGGTAATTTTTTTATAATGCGCTCCAACAACATGGACGCCTTTCGTTTAGGGATTGTTTTGGTTGGGGCACACGTGTGTGGGTGGCGGGTGGGAAATTGAATCGTCCATCAAGATAATGCTGTCACGCGTAAAATCAACAATCCGATAATTATCTGGCCATCTTAATCGCTAGTAATTTTATACGTGCAAGCCGGGGCCGGCGCAAGCGTGTACGGAATTGAAATATGAGTAGGAAGAGGCGTTTAAATACAATCGACTCGATTGTTTCGAGAGTTGAAAAAGGGCGCAAGAGAGAGAAATTGCGTTCGGACGGAAGAATAGACAAAAAATTTATATGGGACACGGGGCAATGATTCTTTTTGTTCATTCATAAATGTGAAACGTGATGTTGGTCGTCGCGCGCATCGCTTATCTCTCACTCTGTGTATGTGTGTCGCTCTGTGTATTTATGGAGATGAATATTGAAACGGAAATTAACACTCCTACACGTTTATCGCGCAGAGAATAAATGTAATTACGCGCGCCGGGCGTCAGGGCGATTTTCATTGGTGATTCGAATTAGTGATGAGATCGAATCGATTCGAATTTACTATCCATTTTCTTCATGCTGAAAGGACGGATATGCGTTACAATATGATGTAAATTAATGATTGAATTAAATCAACCTGGTGCACATGTTAAACATTAAATCATGCAATTTATTACGTTATATACAAATTTCACTTATCTTCTTCATAATCAAAGACTAATTCTTTAAAAAATAAACTCAATTAAAAATTGAACGTGAAAGGAAATGACCTTCCGCCATATTTGCAGCGCATTGCCTTGCAGTCAAAGATAAACAGCGGTTATTTATGGGTAATTAATGATTGAAAAAAGTTGCATCGTCATCGCGCGCACAAAGAAAAAAAAACTGCAAGGAAGGAAGTCATTGTTGGCTCCAGGAACCGTCGCGTCGATGGCAGTAAAAACTAGAAGAGCGCTCGCGAAAGGAAAGCTGCGACAAGGTTTCTCGTGCCCATTACATGGCGCTTACGTTTTACGTTACAACTTGTTTCTGGTTGGTGCTCGTTTTGTGTGTGCCGTGTGCCGGCTAGAGATTATTGTTTTCGTGTTCGACATGCACTTTGCACGTTTGACTCGCGTGCTGCTCGGCCGCCATATCCAAGCCCAGACTGTTTACGTTTATTTTTGCTACGCAATTTAACCGCGCAAATCGTCCTTGTGGCGCTGCCCTAGCGGCGGCGTGCCAAACCTTGTTGGCGTCCGCGCTAGAATGTTCCGGACGCGGCGTCGCGTCGTCCAGTTAGTTGGAAGTGGAAGTGAAATCATAGTTGATTATATCTGCGCCGTGCGTTGGTAAACGTGGAAATATGTGCATGCGCGAAGATTACAGGAGATGTGTGTGATGTGTTTGTCGTCACGTTAGCTAAGTGGAACACGCTGCGCACGAGAAGTTTCCATCGAAACGACTTGTTCTCGATTTATTGAGAGTTTCGATTAAATTATGCAACTTCGCATGAATGACAATATTAATGTTAAGCGGAAATAAAAATTGTCTAATAATAATGTTGATGAGCACTAGGTATGAAATTAGTTTAGACAACGAAAACAATGAAATCATTTAAGCATCGGTAGCTTATCTATTCATCTTTGCATAGCATCGAAATAAGTAGTAAATAAACGCATATGCACTTGCCGGCGCGGTATGTATAATCATAATCTCGTCCCTAAGTAAACGTAGGTATGCAGGATGGCAAGTATGCAAATGACTGTAATGTATGTACATTTGTGTACTGTTGTTAACCATATGTTACACAAATGCGTTTGTGTTGTTGGGACTCTTTACTACATTGCAAGCATACGCAATTTTATGTTTTCTCACGGAATGATACTAATATCAATGATTACAATAGCAGTGCGCAGTAGTGCAACGGGATCGATCTAGCTCAACAAATAATTACGCTGTCATTCATCATATGGCGATTCGTTGCGTTGCGTGCGGTAAATACCAATAATAGGTGGGTTTTTACACTCGTATTTATATAATGGCTTAGTATGCATTTGTGACACAGATAAATAATGCTATTTACTTGCATGAAGATTGATAATTATTTCACAACCCATATTGCACCGAGATTTCAAATTAATGAAATATTATTATTGCCATACCAAATCCATGCGTAAGAATCTCTTTTCATGCCAATCATCTTGTGTGTTGTGCTTACCTGCAACAAAAAAGAAAATCAGTAACATATTATTGCCAAAGACGTAGATAATATTAATTTCTTAACATTGTAGTTCCGGCTAGTGCAAGAGTGCAATTTTATTGAGAGTACCTTCAAGGAATTGCTCTGGTTTCTTGGTACAAGGATGAAAATTAATACAAGGATATAAACTTGAGCGTTGCAGCATTGGTGAAGGTGATTTCTAGAAACGATGATACACTGCGCAGTAAGGACAATTGTTGGAATTTAGCGGAAAGCAGTTGTGCTCATGAGAACGTTGCCGTTCCGCGAAAAACTAACCGTTTAATAACCATCCTTTATTAAAAAATGTTAAAAGTTTTGCTAGACAAAAGCAGAGAACTAAACAATAAAAAAACTGAAATCGTCACATAATGACGTCAACAATTGTCAAATAAACAATGATTCTATATGAATAACAATCAATAATGTAAAATACAAACGAAACAATAAACCGGCGCGGGGCCGGCTCGTGATATTGGCAAATTAAAACTGCTCCTCTCCCGCTTTTCACTTTTTGTTTGTGCAATCCGATCGAACGAGTGGAGAGTGGAGAGTTCGCAGAATCGCAGCGCGCGCAAGAACGACACACATTATCGGCAAACCGGCAGCAGGAGCAGCGCAAGTCGATGACGTCGTTCAGGCAGCGTCATCGTGACGTAACGCCAGCGCACGCGTTTGCGCGGGTGTGTGGTGCCTATGGTAAAACGAGCTGTGAAGGTCGCGAGTGCGCCTCGCGTTCGCACTCCGGCACGCTCCTATCACTTTTGCACCATAGGTTTTATAAATAAACATTTTAAACTCTTCTTTTTGTTGCCTTCAATTTCGAATAAAACTCGAATAACGTTAATCTGCTAATTCCGGGTATTGGCGGAACGAATACAACAACGAAATTTGATTAGGAATCGAATGCGAAATCCCTACCGCGCGAAGCACTTAGTCGTTAATCTGCCATCTGCATCTGGTGGTGGTCAACCGCCACCGCCGTCGCCGTCTCCGACCCGCAGTTACTTTTCATGGCAAACGTATATACACAAAGGTTAGATGGCTGAAGCTGATTTCCCGCTTTTCCCTCGCACACACACACACTCCACCAGCGCGCGCGGTGTTACGGTAAACGTAGTTAGCGCGCGCATAAGTGCCCATCGTTAGGCACTTACACTCTCGAGTACCCTATATCCGGCTCGACGGACGGTTTACCTCTAAATAAGTGTCCCTACCACTACAGCTACCATACGTACATTACCGTTTATTACCGCGACTTGTTGCAAGTCGATAATATTTGGGCCAGAACAAGGCCAAACAACAAAGAAGAGATTTGGAAAGATGCAAGCATTCAACCGGTAAATCGTTTGGGTGATCCCTAACCAGAAAAGGAGATTTTCCTATAAAACAAACACCGTGTTTATACTTTATGCAAAATACCATAAAAGACCCAAATCAAAGTTAATGAACTTAACTTTCGCAACCACAATCAGCGGCGAAGCGAAAAGATTTGTTGCCAAAAATGTGTCCGTCATGCTTTTGCGGCAACGCCAGCCGCGCAATTATAACCTACCTATATCTAGATCATCACTGAACGGCTCCGCACACTCGGAAAACGTCTTATTCGCACTCCATTGCCGCGCGTTTTGGCTGAGTGTGCGCGAAGTGTGTGAAGTGTGGATGCTTAATGAGTAAATGCGCAAAAGGCATCGCGCGCTTCTGATCTTTGGCTCTGCGTTTCTGCCATAATGAAAATGATATATTTGCGCAGTTAATCATCGCCCGTCCATGAATATAAGCGGCTGCGTGTAAGAGCATTTCAGTGACGCCGTCCGGACTACACATCAAATGATATCGCATCCATCTCTTCTCTTCTCTTCTCTCCTCTCGGCCGCTGCTACTGCGGCAATTTAACGAGCGATAAATTCGTCTTACGCGCTTTTTAAACGCGCGACGCCTTATGAATATTAATAGCGGATTGAAATTATTTCGCGCATGAAAACAAGTGCAAATTAAGTTATCATTACGATTCGCATCTACTATATGGAATTGCGCTGCGCGTCAAACGTGTGTGGCATGAAAAATAAATCTTTTGCCGAAATTATTTTTTGATCTCTTTATAATTACACCCCGAAAAATGTTCAAAGCCAACATTTTCAAAACAATTGATCATAGTTGGCGATAGTAGGACAATAATATTAATTGAACTTTCACAATTTGCTTGGAATTTTATCTGCGCAATGCCATTCACTCACTCACTACTCGTCGCCGTCGCATCGCCGTCGTGCGTGGCCGAATGTCAAACGCACATAAAAATCAAGTTCAAGAGAAGATAATAACTTTCACTGTTGCGCTCGATGCGCAATGGTATTGCTTCGATGAATAACCGCCATCATCATCATTATTATCAAACGCTACATAACGATGCGCAAAAAGACGCAGAAACAATCGCAATCATTACTTGTTATCAGCTCAATTATTTTACTTTCCAGCCAAAAAATTGAAATTTCTTTCAATGTTGCTGATGTGCGTTACGCTGTGCACTTTGCTAGGCATTCTTATTATGTTAGAAG
Organism: Myllaena sp. GC000078; assembly: GCA_030264135.1. Taxonomy (NCBI): domain Eukaryota; kingdom Metazoa; phylum Arthropoda; class Insecta; order Coleoptera; family Staphylinidae; genus Myllaena; species Myllaena sp. GC000078. The sequence goes on along the minus strand of JARJDR010006239.1, from coordinate 7,419 downwards.
CATTCACTTTCAATTAATGACGCATTATTGTTTTATACGCTCACCGTCGAGCTGTCGCATGCGTTTGACAGATTAGATTAAAATCGAAATTAGGTGCGCTCGCGACGAGAGTTAAAATCGTTAAAGTTTGATGTATAATAAAAGGTGCGATAACACAATGTCAGGTTCAGCTCACAATCCGTAATTATAATTTGCGCGACTTATCGTTGGGGATGGCGCGAACGAATCGAAGTGAAATTAATCCATACTTATAACGTTCTAACTAACACAACTAACATACCATAAATTTATTGCATAAATAAATAAACGTATACCTATTATTTGCATTCAACGTATTTATATGCAATGCATGGTAATAGGAAAATTAGAAAACAATATACCTACAAGGTTACGACAAGCAACAAGAGTGATGTGTAATGTCGGATGAAAAGCATCTAGCATAATTTATTTCTTCATCTTAAACGCGCATAGCTATAATGTTCGCTTCGCGAATATTTTATTGGTACGTAAGTATCTGGATGGATATTGTGCATGGATTATATGGATGCAGAATAGTCGAGAGTTTACAACAATATGTTCATGCTCCAATTATCCGCAAACTCTTTCTCTCCACGTTATTGTGGAATATTCTCGTACAATCTTGCCGTTCGCATTACGTATTGCTTTCAAATTGTCTAGTCTATTTAATTGTTTCTATCATAATAGTCAGAGTAATATTGATCCAAAAATATATAGGTAGGTAAATGAAATAATTAGAATATAAATGATTCTGAGGCTACAATGCAGGCAGGCAACAATTACTTACTAACATGTCCGTGATAAAGAAAACATTGTTGCGTCAACGACAATGTTTACAAATGTATTCGCGAGAGAAATGTATTCATGCAACCCATGCGCAATGAAAACCTGCATTACAAATTGCAAATTTAGATAAGTTTCTTTACCGCTCTCTCATCATTAAGTACTTGATTAATTACAACATATTCTTCAGAATGTGCGAAACTATCTAATAAGTCAGCTTTAAATGACATTCGAGATACGTTTGATGAAAATAGTCAATAATAAAAGTTTCCTAATAACATGTTACATTCGCATTCCATTCGACAAGCAGTTATTATGCTGTTCCGTGTGCGGCAAGTAAGTAGCACACACAGCGCAGTCGATACCAAGCAAGTTCGCATTGTTGCTACAGTTTCATTGGAACGCACGATACAATACCATCCGATAATAATTATCTAAAAACACATAAATTATGAATGCCACGAGACGCGAGATTGAAAGAGAGAACGCCTAATTATTACGACTTTCGCCAGCTAAATTGGAAATCGCTGGCGACGGCAAGCCAACCAACCAACCAACCATCTGGAGGAGGCGAAACGTCGCGGCGGTAACGATTACTCGCATCGTTTTGATTGAATTCGCACTCTGCCTGCGTAAAATCGAAAGTTCAAGTGCAGCCAGCCAAACGCAAACACATGTGTTTTGACGTTAAATCGATGATCGTTAAAAGAGCAATTAAAGTCATTTCTCAATCTTACACCAAGTTCAGAAGCAGAAATCAATAAGTATGCAGAAGGAAGAAGAAGAAAAAGAAGAAAACTTTTTCACGTACAGTCCTTGCTGTAAATAGAACATATCCTTGTGTTTGTTCTACGTGCTGTGTGCGTCCCCCATAAAACCATTACGCACAACCCTGAGAAATGGTGGCGGCGCAAGGATAACGCCGTCATTAAACAACGACATCCTGCGTGGAGCATACCCCACGCTGTAGTAAATGCGAAACGACTCTCCTCTCGTCAAAAGATATGATGTAAAGAACACATTACTATGCATATACACCGGAGAACCCGAGAAGAATCACATTTGCATTTGAGTGCGTGCGTTGTGCGTGAATAGGGGAGGATGCTTGAAAATTGCACACACACACACTCGAAACCGAGATTGGATCAGGGTGAGCTGCGGCGAAATGAGGTGAGGACGAAACAGTATGCGAAAGTATGTCAATGAGATGTGGAAGGGCTGGTTTATTGACGAGCAACACCACCCAGTAGCATATGTTGTCTTGTCTCTATGAAGATTGACTGATAGAAAATTAACATGCCAGAGGCGGAAAAACACTAAATTAAGTCTAATATTGGCCGATGTAATCATTTAACCCGCCTTAAATAATCTATTGTGCGCAAACCAATGACCTTTTCTTCCATTCCGTGCACAGGCGCACACAGACCCAATCTTTATAAATAAATCAAAAAGGAATATGCACGCGTGTAAGTTTCGAGCATGAAGGATGAAGTTAGCCGGGGGGGTTAAAAGGACCTACTACCCAGCAGGCAACACACCGATGACGACGTATCCCGGGTTGCGCGAGCGCTCTTTGTCATATCGACGACGCCGCTACCAACAAGAACCGCATGCGGAACTTGGCGGGCGGTGTGTGCGTGTTCTTCACTTCCGTTTGCCCATCCACCACCCACCCAACCAATCGCACACGCGCATATACATAAAGTTGCGACTGTGCGTCGTCCTACCCACCCCCACGGCGTGTCGGCGCGTCCATAAATCATTTATAAATGCGTGTCACGCGAAACGCAAGCAGGAGGCGACGCGCATATATTTTACCTAAACTACGCCATTCCCATCCCTATTCATCCCTTACAGTGTCCAACATCCAGCGCAAATACATATATCAATAAATCATTTTAAAACGTAATTAATTCGCTTTTAATTAAGTAATCATTAAAAATCAATTACTTTTGGACTGCATGTAAAATGAATCCCAGGAGGAGGAAGTAAATTGCGCAGTGTTAACTTATTTACGTACTTATACGATTTTATTACCGCACGCTGCGGTCAGATCAAATTTTTCGATTTTAATAAGATATGATCGACAAGGCGGAAAAAAGAAACACTTCCGGCGATCCATCCTGTCGGCAGCGAACATCATAAAGGGATGGTCGCGTCGATGTGCTTTGATATAATACGAGACCTACATAACTTATAAACTTCGAACGATATACATAATGTACACGTTGATGATGCGCCGCTGCCGCGCTGCCACCATCGACTATATACTTAAGATACGCGCGTAACATGTGCCTTGTTAGAGAGCATCGCGCGCGCACGTTCAGCCGACTAGGTATGAGATTTGAGTAGGTATCGGCATGGCAGTGAACAAGGCGCCATTTCCTTATCGCGCGAACTTAACTTTGCATCGAGCGCAAGGAACGCGTAAAAGGAACGACGAAAAGTTACCCGACCACCTCCACCACTACCGTCCTTTATTATGATAAACGTGCTCGCGGAAAATGGAACGAAAATACGCAACGTATTAATTCTTGCGTAAATGAATTAAGAAAAATGAGGTGCGGGAAAAAAGACAAGGCGCAGTTTTTTTTTGCGCTCCCTCCACGCAAGAGGGGAAGTTGATGACAGCAAGCTTTTTGTATTCGGTGTTTTGATTTGTGATTGCATAATGAAGCCGCGCCCGGAAGAAGAAAAAGATTTATGGCAAATACAAATTTCTATTCACATATAATCGAAGGACTGCGTATTGTTGTGTTATAATTAATAGCTGTTTTTCTAAATGGATTGTAAAAATAGCAAAAATAATACGATTGATATTAATGATATCACACGCGAGTATAGCTATTAGAAATGAAGTTGGTACAACAAAGACGCCACAGGTTCAGTAGCCTAATCAAGCTATTAAATTATTAGCGAACGAAACGCCATCAGCAGACGGCGCCGCGCTCACGTATGGGTTCGTAACCTAGGTGAAACTGCTGCTTGTCGACGCCCGAGCACACTCCATTAGCCATTGCCCTCCCCCCCTTACCCCTCCCGCAGGTCTTCGCGCCACGCTATGCCGATCAGCAATCCCTTTATCACATTAAATTGTAATTTCACACTCGGGATAATATTATGTCGGCTATTGATCGAATGCAATTAACGGCAATGTCCGAGCGAGCGGTTGGCGCACACGTATGGGTACTATAATACAAAGCGCTTAGTAAATTTAGCACTTTCATGCCACATCTATTTATACACATTATATTAACTTCCCCACCGAGTTGGATGACATTGCGCGCAGAATGCGAACGCTCGCGAACGCTCTCTTAATGGGCCAATGATCTCCACCGAATCGTAACGGATGCTCATACTCATAATATAAATGCAAACTTTAATAGTTTAAATATTGAGTGATCGAGATAAAAGGATATAAAAGTACAAGGATGGAGGGCAGGGTGGGCAAGTTTATGTTATGTACTTACTTAGTTAGTTAGTACCGCGCGCGCGTACTTTTTAACACAAATATACTGATTAAACCCTTAATGCGGAGTGATATAATCATATAAACGCTCAAACATGGTAGGCAAAAGTTGCGCGAAGAAAAAATGCAGCACGACCCTTGTTAGAAACGATTTTGTCCTCCACAGCAGCAGCAGCAGCAGCAGTGGAAAACGAAGGAGAAGAAGAAGAAAACGACAGAGGACGATGAGCTGGAGCAATTCAAATTTAAATTTTATGAAAAAAAAAACTTTTTGACTTCCAACTTGGAAGACGCATACACGCCCCTAAAGAAGAGAGCAGATGAAGGAAAGGGAGAATTCCAGTAAATAGAAAAAGAAAAAGTACCACAGATGGTCGATGTAATGCGCTGCCCACGCTTTTTCTTCCCTTCTTCCCTTGACTTGCCTCGAAAAACCAGCCCGGGAGCGTTGTTGCGTGTGAGGAGTGAAGGGCGTATGAAAAAAAATTTATGATAATTTATGATTTAAGACGAAAAGCATCCAACGGTTGCGGTAGCGGAAGAACTAAAAAATGGCAGTATACGCGCCGAAGGAGCGTGTGATGACAGGGTACTTTGTAGTTGATTTTTTGCAGTCGGTCCTTAACAATATTAATGATTATAGATTAAATTATGCTTCAAAACTAAACAGACCAGTTTTTGAATCAATGCGAAACAATGGAATTGTCGAAACGAAAAATATCCAACTGAACGTGATTAAGAACTTCTAACAATGCGCCCCACGCAAGTAACAATAACTCGCCATCCGGGAAATACAATATAAATGCGTGCATAAAATGGCACAAAAACGTAAAAATCGATCCGCGACTGTGTGCGAGGACGAGGACATTTCGTCGACGACTAATGTACGCGTGCCCACCATCAGCGCAGCAGCGCGCGGTGGGAAAGGGAAGAAAGCAAATCGACTTTATTAATTTCTGGAGCGCGCCGCACATCGTTCTGCACCATTCGCCACCACGAACAACTTCTCGTCCTCTGTGCGCAAATACGAAGAACAAGGAACCCTGTCGGCAAGGATAACGATCGAGGAGTTTAACGGCAGAGAAAGAGGAACCGTTTGTGGGAGGGTACAAAAGAAAAAAGGCAACGATCTGATGAGGAAAATTAGTGTGAGTGGGGAGCGAACAAACGTACCGGACGAAGAAGCAAAAGGTGTGCTTGGTCGGGGAGTAAAAGTACTTATGGCAGACGGGCGGGCGCGACGACAGTGTGGGGTGGACGGCGCCACCAGCAGGCCACCCAGTTTCACTTCATTATTAATGCAGAACGTTAAATTACACGAATAAATCAGATGTACTTTGCAGTCATACCAGCGGTGTGCTTCGCACTCTCTTCGTGTGCTGTGTGCACTGACTATATACATCAAGACGCAAAACGGATGTGCGATGATATTACTATTACGCGAGTTGGTAACTTTCGGAGTGCGCTGGAGTAAATGTATTCCCCTCATGGGAGGATGGTTTTGACTATTCCCGAGCCGGCCGCGAGCATTTCATCATCAACGTCAACATTTCACCGACGGCCTATCAATAATTAATTGAATTGCAAATAGTTTTTCTACTTGTCTTCACCGCTTTAATCGAATTGTGTAAATCATTAAGCTAATTATGCGCACATTACACAATTAAGCAATAAACGTCCCCATCGGCTTTTATCGCATTTTCTCTTCTGTCATTTTCTGTCTAATGTTATTATGCTTAATTACTGAACATTGTTTCGATAATTGTCTTCTGGCCATTATGCTGTGCTGCAAGAGGATAATTAACACCGCACCGGAAATCATTTCACCTCACGACTCATTGGACGATTTCAACGCCGACCATTACGTAATGATAAAAACATAATTATTCATTTTTAACGGCTGCTCTTGATTTTACTTTGCCGTTGTTTATAAATTTAATTTAGCTCTCCAGACGGCTGGCTCCACGGGAATCGCACACATTAAAAACGTCAAAGTTAACTAAACTCATCGCTTCTCTTCGTTCCTTCGCATAACGACGTATTAACGGTCTGCCTGAATATCCAATAGCTTATCCCCGTCGTTCCCTCTCCAACCCCAACATCCCCATCCCCATCATCATCACCATCATCATCGGTGGCGGCTCGCAGCCAGCCGTCTTCGCATACACACCCACACTTTCCACTTAGCCTTCAGCGCAAAACTTTCCTCTTTACTGCTTCACTTTAAACACTTCATCGCATGTTGTTGCGGGAGGAGTTAAAGGATTCGATCCGCTGTAAGAAGGTCTGCTTGCCGCCGGGGTGGGAAAGAAAGCGGCGACGCAAAGAGAGTGTCTCGCGGTGATTATCCGCCGCCCGCGCCACGAGATTGGACTTTGACTGAGTGACATTGAAAGAATGAATGGAAACGATCTTTTGTTATAATGCAAACATATCGAAACGGAAAATGATTTTGTTTTATCGAGAAAACTTTGGTCATTTATACATTTCGTAACTAATGGAAAATACTATTAAATTAATGTTCAAGTGACCCAGATAAATATCTAGTTGCAATAAACGTTGCATCTCGTGTAATTTTATTTCTCGCAGCTACTTTTAATCAGTGTTTATGTAAAAACATTAAGTGACCGCTTGAGTAGTTTGATCGTGAGTCCATCATTCGAGCAAAGCATTTAACAAGTAACCGATTAAAGTTAACAACCCACAGAACGAGAAAACAAAACTATTGACGTTCTTCAAACTATTTTTACGGTCTTCTTACGGCGCTACTTCGTAGGCAAGCATATACATTTCATTTACATCATTCCCATTCGCAATTTTACTACTGCAAGACTTTATTTCCCTATTCATTACCTCAATGTCAGGTCAGGAAAACTTTTCTTGCACTTTATATATCTAGTTTCGCAAATAAAAAATAAGACAACGGAACAAATTTGATTTTGATATATGAATAGCGCGCGCACAGGAGCCCCGCTGCTGCTGGCAGCGAGAACGATACACGAGGAAAATGGAAGAAAAGCATACATATTATAGTCGTACATACATCCGTCGGCGTGCCGGTGTGGATCGAATGAGAATGCGCGAAACGTTCAGGTTGTTGGTTGGAACGGGGGATGAGGACCAAAAGAAGAATGCTTCTTCGTAAAACT